>JAINUG010000469.1:80000-97500 GCA_029706075.1 Aldrovandia affinis
GCTCCACACTGCTGCTCCACACTGCTGCTCCACACTGAACACTGCTCCCACACTGCTGCTCTGACCACTGCTCCACACTGCTGCTCCACACTGCTGCTCTGACCACTGCTCCACACTACTGCTCCACACTGACCACTGCTCCACACTGCTGCACACTGACCGCTGCTCCACACTGCTGCTCCACACTGCTGCTCTGACCACTGCTCCACACTGCTGCTCTGACCACTGACTGACCACTGCTCCACACTGCTGCTCTGACCGCTGCTCCACACTGCTGCTCTGCTGCTCCCACTGCTCCACACTGAACACTGCTCCACACTGCTGCTCTGACCACTGCTCCACACTGACCACTGCTCCACCCTGCTGCTCCTCCACACCACTGCTCCACACTGACCACTGCTCCACACTGCTGCACTGACCACTGCTCCACACTGCTGCTCCACACTGACCACTGCTCCACACTACTGCTCCACACTGACCACTGCTCCACACTGACCACTGCTCTGACCACTGCTCCACACTGCTGCACACTGACCGCTGCTCCACACTGCTGCTCTGACCACTGCTCCACACTGCTGCTCTGACCGCTGCTCCACACTGCTGCTCTGACCACTGCTCCACACTGCTGCTCTGACCACGGCTCACATGGGGCAACAGACCCAAGACAAACAAAAGAACTCACGAGCTATTAGCTATAGCTATAACCCTAACCCTAACCCTAACCCTAACCCTAACCCTAACCCTATTCTTGATCCCCGCAACGTGAGAACAACGAACACTCCAAAAACCAACACACAGACAAACCGGTTCTGCCTGTTTAACCCACATTCTGCATGCTCATACGGTGTGAGGTGCCTCGCCATCCAGTAAACCCTCCGTTATATCCACCAGGTTTTATATCACACCCACAACGAGCAGGCATGTAACCTGAACCAATGAGGTCATGAGAAGTAGACTGAATAACGTGACGCGACAAGTGATTTACAAAAGGCATAAAAAGAAAGGATGAGCAACGTTGTGAAAGGGATGACTGGGAATCGTGAGTGCTCCTGGCCTGTCCCTTCAATCAGAATGAAGCTGAATTAAGCGATGGCTCAAACTGGCCTGGAGGATCAGCCATTTTACAACTCGGCAAATTCACACAACGAACTCCACGCCCTGACACTGATCACTGAATTCCCTGCGTCTATTGTCTCACTGAGGGTTAGGTTCTATTGTCTTTTTTCTTCTCCTTTTTCTTTCTTTCTTTGTTTCAGAGTTTTTCCCGTTTTTCTCCCAATTTAGTAGCTTCCTTCAAGACGGAGTTCACCCACCCACGTTCTGGAGACTCCCTTACGTGCTTCACGGCGGACCCGAGCCGGCTCACCCTCCCCCTCCCCCTGGGGCGGACAGCCAAACGCCGCCCCGATAAGGGCTGATGACCAGGGCCGGTCTGGTAGAGACGGGTTTGTAACCACGTCCCTGACAGGCAGCTCACACTTGTATCGGACCAGCCAAGATACGGTGCGTTAGAGCGCTACGCTATCCGCCACCCCACGTCTATTGTCATCTAGCAGTAGTAGTAGCAGCAGCAGCAGTAGCAGTAGCAGTAGTAGCAGTAGCAGTAGTAGCAGCAGCAGTAGCAGTAGTAGCAGCAGCAGCAGCAGCAGCAGTAGCAGCAGCAGCAGCAGCAGCAGTAGCAGTAGCAGCAGCAGCAGCAGCAGCAGCAGCAGCAGTAGCAGTAGCAGCAGCAGTAGCAGCAGCAGTAGCAGCAGCAGCAGCAGTAGCAGCAGCAGCAGCAGTAGCAGTAGTAGCAGCAGCAGCAGCAGCAGTAGCAGCAGCAGCAGCAATAGCAGCAGCAGCAGCAGTAGCAGCAGCAGCAGCAGCAGCAGCAGTAAGCAGCAGCAGCAGTAGCAGCAGTAGCAGCAGCAGCAGCAGCAGTAGCAGTAGCAGCAGCAGCAAATAGCAGTAGCAGTAGTAGCAGCAGTAGTAGCAGCAGTAGCAGTAGCAATAATAGTAGCAGTAATAGTAGCAGTAGCAGTAGCAGTAGTAGTAGCAGTAGCAGTAGCAGTAATAGCAGTAAGTATGATGATAAGTTGTAAGGATGTGACTCACTCCAGCGCCACCTCCATGTGATGAGAGCTGAAGTCGAAGTTGACGCTGCGGGCCATCTTTCCGGTCCCGATCCTTCTCCGTCTGTCTGTCTGTCTTCTCGCTCGGGAACACAGCTGTCTGTCTCACCGGGCCGTCTCTGGGTCCATGCTACCTGCCACCTGAGAGGGGGAGGGAGGGAGAGAGAGGGAGTGTTCAGAGGGAGAGAGAGAGAGAGTGTTCAGAGGGAGAGAGAGAGAGAGTGTTCAGAGGGAGAGAGGGAGAGAGAGAGTGTTCAGAGGGAGAGAGAGAGAGAGAGAGAGAGAGAGAGAGGGAGTGTTCAGAGGGAGGGAGGGAGAGAGAGAGAGAGAGAGGGAGTGTTCAGAGGGAGAGAGGGAGTGTTCAGAGAGAGAGGGAGAGAGAGAGAGATAGAGGGAGTGTTCAGAGGGAGAGAGAGGGAGGGAGGGAGAGGGGGAGTGTTCAGAGAGAGAGAGGGAGTGTTCAGAGGGAGAGAGGGAGGAGAGAGGGGAGTGTTCAGAGAGAGAGAGAGAGAGGGAGTGTTCAGAGGGAGAGAGAGAGAGAGGGAGTGTTCAGAGAGGGAGTGTTCAGAGGGAGAGAGAGAGAGAGGGAGTTCAGAGGGAGAGGGAGAGAGAGGGAGTGTTCAGAGGGAGAGAGAGAGAGAGGGAGTGTTCAGAGGGAGAGAGAGAGAGAGGGAGTGTTCAGAGGGAGAGGAGAGAGAGGGAGTGTTCAGAGGGAGAGGGAGAGAGAGGGAGTGTTCAGAGGGAGAGGAGAGAGAGAGGGAGTGTTCAGAGGGAGAGGGAGAGAGAGGGAGTGTTCAGAGGGAGAGAGAGAGAGAGGGAGTGTTCAGAGGGAGGTTCAGAGAGAGAGAGAGAGAGGGAGTGTTCAGAGGGAGAGAGAGAGAGAGGGAGAGGGGAGGGAGGGGCCCGGCAGCGGTTTGAGTTTTTGGGGAATGAGTTCTGGAGCATGTAGCTACCTGTCCCGCTCTCTCACTGCGCACACCAGATATGGGTCGAACACGTCTAACCCTTTAGACGCCAGGAAAACTCCTGTTTTCACCAACATTTCAGCAATGTCCGCAGGTAAACAGTTAAAACATTTAAAGGAATAATTTGACCCAGGAAACCTAAGCACCTAAATATTTTAATCATACGATGTGTGATATTTTTCCTCCCTAGTCTTTCTCCTGACTCTGTAATCAGAACCGTAATGTAATGGAACAAAGTACCGCGATAAACCGGCAGTGTTAGCATAATGGTTAAGGAGCTGGGCTTGTAACCCCCACCTTGTTCCCAGGTGGGGCACTGCCGTTGTACCCTTGAGCTAAAGGTACTTAACCTTAATTACTTCAGTAAAATATCCAGCAATATAAATGGATTGTATGTAAAGAAATGTAAACTGTGTAAGTCGCTCTGGATAAGAGCGTCTGCTAAATGCCTAAAATGTAATGTAATGTAATGTAAACCACTGGACACCACAGTCCCGCGTCGTGTGTGCCTGGTCTCTGTCTGTGGGCTAAGCCCTGAATGTCTTCAGCCCCCTAACACCACCCCTGGTATGAGGAGATGGGCTGACTCTGCAGCAGGGCCAGGGCAACGGAGAAATCCCATCCTGAGCAAGACCAGGGCCGGTTCAGAATCACTCCAAGGAAACCGGAGCGCAGACAGGCAGCCCTGGCTGGCAGGGTCACGTTTGGCTTCTGAGCTCGGGTTTGGAGAGGTTTTGGGGAGAACCCAAACCAAGATGGGACCTACACTCATTCTCAATGAGTTCCGGAGAAAGACTCGAGCTAGTGACCAGCTGGTTGTGTGTTCCAATCCCTGGTTTTAGTTGTTACTCAGCACTTGTTTGATCAATTAAAGCAGTTGATCACGTGGTGAACTCCCTTCAACTGGTTTCCTGTGTCTAAATTGGTCGTTCATTTTCAGGTGAACGCAAAACACCAACGCACCAAGTTTTTTAGTGTTTCTGGAATAGCCCAGGTGTGCACATGAACGTATGGCCACTCTTGCCCGTGCTAAAGAGGACCACAGTGGAGGGGAGTCATTGTGTTTTAATCCTCCATTGTTTTACAGAGTGTATATCATTATGTTTTAAGCATTTAGCAGATGCTCTTATCCAGAGCGACTTAGAAGATGTGCATAAATACATGGTAGGAACAATCATAGTTCGCGCAAGAGATCAGTGCAGTAATACAGCGATAGACATCATTGTAGGCAGCTGCGTACCATACCTGTAACACTGGGAAGGAAAAGGTTAGTAATTAAAAATATATATATATATTATTAAATGAGAAGGCAGGGATTCATATACAAGAAGTGTTGAGCAAGTAGGCAGTGGTGATGACAACTGGGTAGATGTACAGAATTCAGTGGTAGTGGAGTCTGAAAAGGTGGGTTTTGAGTCTCTTGCGGAAGATCGCAAGTGATTCCGCGGTCCTGACCGATTGCGGAAGGTTGTTCCACCAGCGAGGGATCAGGACAGAGAAGAGGCGAGACCGCGAGGAGCGGCTGCCGGGCGCCCGGAGGGATGCGGCAGTTAGTTTGCCAGAGGAGGCGGAGCGGAGGGGTCTGGCTGGGGTGTAGGGAGTGATGAGTGACTGGAGGTAAGGGGAGCAGTACCTCTAGCCGCTTGAAAAGCAAGCACCAGTGATTTGAATCTGCGATGCGTGCTGCGATGGGGAGCCAGTGCAGAGAGGAGAGTAGAGGGGTGACGTGGGTGAACTTCGGTTGATAGTATATGCCGCTTATGCCTCATTGGTGCAGACTGTGTGCATCTTTTCTTTTTATACTTTCAAGTTAAAGTCAGTCAGCCAATGAAAAGAGGGATAATATGTGAAAGAGTTAAGGTCAGTGTCGGGGCATCCGAGAAGCCAAACAACAATCAAGGGTTCTGAATCTGGACACATCTCAGAACACAGTGTTCTTAATCATAAGAATCGTAATGAACACCCCCCACCCCCACCTCATTTTGAATCTGGGGAATGATTATAGGTCAAGGGTCATGGGTCGTGGGTCGAGGGCACAATGAGATCAGAAGGAAGTGATGTATGTGCCAGGCTGGGTCAGACCACATTAGACAATGCGTATCTTCACGGAGAAAGACTCGGTTCCATGTTTCCCCCTTCTCTCTCTCTCTCTCTCTCTCTCTCTCTCTCTCTCTCTCTCTCTCTCTCTCTCTCTCTCTCTCTCTCTCTCTCTCTCTCTCTGCTCTGTCTCTCTCTCTCTGTCTGTCTGTCTCTCCCTGTCTCTCTCTCCCCTCTCTCTCTCTCTCCCCCTCCCTCTCTCTCTCTCTCCTCTGTCTCCCCCTCTCTCTCTCTCTCTCCTTTGTCTCTCTCTCTCTCTCCCTCTCTCTCTCCCTCTCCCCCCCCCCTCTCTCTCTCTCTCTCTCTCTCTCTCTGTCTGTCTCCCTCTCTCCCCCTTCCCCCCTCCTCTCTCTCTCCCTCTCCCTCTCCCCTCTCCCTCTCTCTCTCTCTCCCTCCCTCTCTCTCTCTGAAAGGGTGGAGGTCCCTTGTTTCCTGACAAACCACACAAACCTCTTATGACATCACTGGCCCACAGTTCCAGCCCGTTGCCAATGGAAACCGAGAACATGAATGAATGAGTCGGTCCCCTCCCCGTCTCCACGGCAGCGACCCCCTAGGGGCCCTGACCGAATTCCAGAATCCAGACCCTTATTAAAACCGCACATATCCATTCACCCATAACGCACGTTGCCATGGCACTAACATCAATGCTTGCGTTGTCAGCACGGCCTTTAGCGGTTACCGTGCGGCTAAAGACGGTCGCCACGACGCCCGCGCATCACAGTCACGGGCGCGAGGCGGCGGGAACCGCATGCCTCATCCGTTAAAGAGGCCTCTCACTTTCACACAGCGTCTCGGAGCAAGAGTGCTGATCTGGGGTCAGTTTTCCCCTGTCGATATCATTCCCTTATCCATCATGAGCTCAAAGGGCGAAACTGATCCTAGACCAGGGCCTCGTATTTATAAATTGTCTGAGCAGGAGTGCTGATCTCAGGTCAGGTTTCCCCTGTTCATATACTAACCTGATCCACTATGAGCTCACAGGCTAAACTGAACCTAGATCAGCGCTCAATTTATACGTCTGCAAAGGCTATGCGCAGCCTATGCAACATGGTGTCCTTACACTTCTGTACACTAGTAGGCGTCAGTGTATTGAACAAGGTCGATAAAGTTTTCATGAAAGCAGGGAAACTCCTGTACCTTCAAACTTCTTCAGCCAATCTTTCCTGAAGCTGGTTCATTTTATACTGAGTCGAACAAATGATGCTAGCTATCTATATATCCTTAGCTACTGTTAGCGAGATTTATTTGGCCGTGATACCAGGTTGCTAGCTAGCTAGCTAGATAGATATCGATAGTTTTGCTTAGCTAACGTTAACATAGATATATACAGGTATGGTATGCAGCTACCAACAATGATGTCTATCGCTGTATTACTGCACTGATCTCTTGCACGAACTATGATTGTTCTTACCATGTATTAATGCACATCTGGTAAGTCGCTCTGGATAAGAGCGTCTGCGAAATGCTTAAAATGTAAAATGTAAAAAAATGATGTACCAGCATCGATGAACTGTGACTATGACGGCTCCGCCTCCATTCGCTAACCAACCAATCAATGATGCGCAACGTCTACGTGAGCGGTTGCGCTCCGGTCACGAGTTAGATTTTTGTGCTAGGCACGCGACACCCTCTGAAACCCCTCTGCGTGGGTCACAGAGGTTGCGTTGATGTTGCAGAGCCCTGGTTGTGTTGCTGTCACTCGAGCATGTAGAGGCCTTTACGAAATGAGAGAAACGGTCTGTTTGTGCTCTCCTCCTCTGACTTAGCTCTTCATAACGTCTGAAACTGCTGAAGGGGGGGTTATGAGACTATACTTCCTGTGCATGCCTTTTGACACCTGCAATGAAACCAGTCAGCTGTACATCCCATTTAAAAAGACAGACACACGTGCACACAAGAACACACCAGACACCACACAGCAGAGAGGAGAGAGAGACAGAGACAGAGACAGAGACAGAGAGAGAGAGAGAGAGAGAGAGAGAGAGAGGGAGAGGAGGAGAGAGAGGGAGAGAGGGGGGGAGGGGGAGAGAGAGAGGGGGAGGGGGAGAGACAGAGGGGGAGAGAGAGAGAGAGACAGAGAGAGAGAGAGAGAGAGAGACAGACAGGGAGAGGGAGGAAGGGGGAGAGAGAAAGAGAGAGAGGGAAACATGGAACCGATTGAAAGATTCCTGTGGTGTAGCTGTATAATCACGTTGGCTGTGAGGAGGAGTGTTCCCCTGGCAACCGGTCAACACCGAGCACCTGGCTGAACCAAGACCAGCTCCTCACCCTCACCCTCACCCTCACCCTCACCCTCACCCTCACCCTCACCCTCACCTAAACCACCAACCACTCCTCACTTACACCCTCACCCTCACCCTCACCTAAACCACCAACCACTCCTCACCCTCACCCTCACCTAAACCACCAACCCCTCACTTACACCCTCACCCTCACCCTCACCTAAACCACCAACCACTCCTCACTTACACCCTCACCCTCACTTACACCCTCACCCTCACCCTCACCTAAACCTCACCCTCCTCACCTCACCCTCACCTAAACCACCAACCACTCCTCACTTACACCCTCACCTAAACTCACCTAAAACCAACCGCTGGTGTGTGACCTCGTAGGATTCACACACCAGGACATTGCCATTGGGCTGGCAGTGTGGTATAATGGTTAGGGAGCTGGGCATGTAACTCAGAGGTTTCAGGTTCAGTTCCCAGGTGGGGCACTGCCGTTGTACCCTTGAGCTAAAGGCACTTAACCTGAATTGCTTCAGTAAAATATCCAGCTGTATAAATGGATTGTATGTAAAGAAATGTAAACTGCTCTGTATAAGAGCGTCTGCTAAATGCCTAAAATGTAAAATGTAAAAAATGTAATTACCCTGCAGGGGTGGTCCGGCAGGCAGGCCTCTGTCCTGAAATGGCACTGGAGAGGCTGTGCAAACCAACTGCCTACAAGTCCCATAATTCCCTCTGGCTCCAGCCCTCAGGCCCCGCCCTGCCTCAGCGCTCTTAACTCTGAGTAATTCACTTACGCAAGGGTGCCATTTCCTCAGCTCTTAGCATACCATCAGAGCTTTGACCAGCCAACACTCGGCTTGAAGTCTTTACTCAAAGACCAACCAAGCCCTACAGCAGCAGAACAACTGAACCCCCAGCTATCTGGTCACTAATTAGACTCTTCCATTCCGCGCCTCTAGCCGTGCTACATTACAGAGCGACTTACACACTTTCCCATTTATACAGCTGGATATTTTACTGAAGCAATTCAGGTTAAGTACCTTTAGCTCAAGGGTACAACAGCAGTGCCCCACCTGGAACCTGCAACCTCTGAGTTACAAGCCCAGCTCCTAACCATTATACCACACTGCCAGCCCCATTGCTGCTCTGTGATTGGACGGTCAGGGTCATGTGGGCCAGCTGGCTGAGAGCACAGATTGTACTGAGCCACTCTCTCTCTCTGTACTCTTCACAGTGGAAGTTTGGCGAGAGCTTGTAGTACGATGGAGGGATAGGCTTACAAAGAGGGGACAAGGAGCCTCCTGCGTGGTCTAGTGGTTTCAGCGTCCGACGCTGGCCACGGCCACCAGGGTTCGATTCTCTGTCGGACCAGAGTCGGCTCTGGCCGGGAGGGCCACCAGGGGTGGCGATTGGCTGTCCGCCCCAGGGAGGGGGGAGGGAAGCCGACACAGTTCACTGCGCACAGGAGTGGTTCTGGGGTGCCGGAATTACAGTTGACAGCAAGACGAGTGCTGTCTCGGAGGAGGCAGCGCTTCGCCATTGTCACTGCCGGTCACAGGACTACGGCAGTGAACTACGAGGGAGGGGATTGAACTACCAAAGCACAGCAGGAGTAATTGGCTACCAAATTGAGGAGACAAAATTTATTATTTTTTGGTGACAGAAAGAGAGTACAATCGTGCCACCAAAAATCTGAAGCCCCCAAAAGTGTGTGTGAGTGTGTATGCACCTCAGTGAGTGTGAGTGTGAGCACATGTGTGAGAGAGAGAGAGAGAGAGTGTGAGTGTGAGTGTGTGTGAGTGTGTATGCACATGTGTGAGAGAGAGGGAGAGTGTCTTGTCTGTTTGCATTTCACAGTCACATGGTTCCTGAATGTGGTCCATGCAGTTTTGGACGGAGCTGCTGAACAGTGTGAGGGTCCTGTTACCATGGAGACACTCTCATCCAGAGCCACAGTGGAGCCATGCAGGGTGAGCACCATCACACAAACATAAATCATATTATATATACATACATACATATATATGCCATTACAGGAGTGAATGCCATTACGTACTTGTATGTGGCGGAATGACAATAAAAGCAACTCAACTCAACTCAACTCAATGCATACATTTCTCAGTATATGTGGTCCCAATGGGAATCAAACCCACAACCTAAGTATTGCCAATGCCACGCTCTACCTACTGAGACACACAGAACCACACTCTACCTACTGAGCCACACAGAACCACACTCTACCTACTGAGACACACAGAACCACGCTCTACCTACTGAGCCACACAGAACCACGCTCTACCTACTGAGACATACAGAACCACGCTCTACCTACTGAGCCACACAGAACCACGCTCTACCTACTGAGCCACACAGAACCACGCTCTACCTACTGAGACAGAACCACGCTCTACCTACTGAGACACACAGAACCACACTCTACCTACTGAGACACAGAACCACGCTAGTTTTTATTCTGTTTTATTTTATATGAGAATATGTTAAATGAAGGAAATTATCTGAGAAAAGGTAATATTTATTTATTTATTTTTAAAATCTGCACGACTTATTTTATTTGGAATATAATGAAGCAAAAAGTAGCCTACTTTTCAATAAAAAAATAAATATTTGATTTCAAGCCTATCGTTTTTAAGCTCAATAAACACAGATAATATTTGAGCATTTGCGGGACCTACTGAGCCACACAGAACCACACTCTACCTACTGAGCCACACAGAACCATGCTCTACCTACTGAGCCACACAGAACCATGCTCTACCTACTGAGACACACAGAACCACACTCTACCTACTGAGACACACAGAACCACGCTCTACCTACTGAGACACACAGAACCACGCTCTACCTACTGAGCCACACAGAACCACCCTCTATCTACTGAGCCACACAGAACCACGCTCTACCTACTGAGACACACAGAACCACGCTCTACCTACTGAGCCACACAGAACCACACTCTACCTACTGAGACACACAGAGCCTTTATCCCAAGTTCTTATCAAAGCAATGAGGCTTATATTTCTTTCACATAAAATCCACTTATACGGCGTGATATTTTACTGAAGCAATTGAGGTTAAGCACCTTTAGCTCAAGGGTACAATGGCTGTGCCCCTAACGGGATTTGACCCTGCAACCTCTCAGTAACAAGTCCAGGTCCTTAAGCACTGCACCACACTGCCCCCCAGCCAATCTCACTTTTAAACATGTACACCAGAGAAACAAGGTGTCAGCCCGAACATCGCCAAAAGCACGAAGCTGTATAACCCGTCGCTGTCACCAGCCTAACACGAAATGGAAAGGGGGATATCATCTCATCCGGAACCACGTCACTCAAAAAATAGAACAACCACAATGTGGTTGCGCCCAAGTCAGTACGCAGTTTTTCAGTTAAAAACACGACGAGTGGCTAATGTGGAAACAGCTCGAACTCAAGGAGAAGAGCCGCAGTCCACACACACACACACACACATACATACATACATACACAGACAGACAGGCAGACAGACAGCCAGCAGATCCGCATCGAATACAAGGCAAACGTGGCTAATTGGTAGAAGAATGAGTGGCTATCGGCGGTTTGGCTAACTACAGAACCAAGCGCACTTCGCCGGCGATCTGTTCATAACATAGTGTGGGTAGGGGGCGCGGTGGTCTTATTTGGACGATCAAGTTTCGAGGGGGCTGTTCATTTAACAATAGCAGCCCCCCCCCCCTGTCCAAAGAGCACAATAGAACCCCCTACACACACACACACAGAGTCTCCTGGTATAAAGACAGGGCTCGTTTGTTGTTCAAGACTAAGCCTGTTATGAAAGCGCGCTTGAAAGTTACACAAGTGCAGCTACTCCAAGCTAAGAGTCGCCGCTGGCGCTACATGCGACAGGAGCGACAGTGACAACCGAGCCTCCTGACAGCAGCTGTCCCTGTGTTTTAATAACCGAGCCTCCTGACAGCAGCTGTCCCTGTGTTTTAATAACCGAGCGCTTCGCTGTGATTCGCACAGCGCGCGGCGTTAAGGCCGTTTGAACACAATCGGTTTGCGGTTCGCTTGGTGCGGTGCTGTTTACTGTTACTAAAGTTTCAAAAACTTTTCAAGCTCAATTGTGGTTGTCAGAAAGAGGCGAACCTGCGTGTGTGCGGATACAACTCCTGCCAAAAAATGAACAGCGCAATGAAGCATTTTATGAACCACCGTACTTAGAAACTCACCCAAATCCGTCGTAGACGCCGCTCCAGATAATATGGATCGCGAGTTGCGCCTCGTCCCTGTAGACACGGCGCTGCAGTCTCGCAGTGTAAGCGCGATCAGTGCAGGGCATGGCATAGCCCATTTCCACGCCCGGGGGTCCACCGAGTCACAACATGGCAAGATCGCCAATTATCTCGCAGGCGAACGCCCATGCGAACTGTGCTCCCATTCCCAGAACTGATAAACCAGTTCGCGTGTTAGAACTGTGACTTTAAACCCATCCAATCGTGTTGTTAGCGCACGCCGAGTTTCCGCAAATCCCCTGCCCCAAAACTTTCCACGCAGTGGCACGGTCCTGTTAGTGCGGTGGAACCCCTACGGCGAGTGTTCGTGCAGCCGATTGTCTCTGCGAGACTTTGGCTGGCTTTTGACGGAGAGGAAACAGTGGTTGTCCCGTTTTGTCTCCAGACAGGCACCGAACAATACGAGAGTGTAGAGTTTTTACCTCTTTTTTTTTTAGCCAGTAAGGTGCAGGTTTCGTCTTACCTCGCCTGGGGGTTTTGCCACAACGGCGAACGCTACGCACGATTAATACGTCGCTAATATACGTGCCATTTTTCTACGCTATTTAAAGTTCAGCATTTCTTTTATGAAACTTTAATTAAAAAAATGATACACTTAATGTTTTTTTCTTCCAAAAATAAGTGGCTTGCTATGTATCGAGTATGCAGTATACGAACAACTCACACACAGGCTTCGTACGAGATTATTACATTGTGTGCCCATGGTGGTTCTGTAATTAAATACATTCATGATGCACTTGAGCTAATCTTACCCATCTGGAAGCTTAACAGTTATGAGTGTATAGCAGGCCGGTTGAATGCCGATACATCAGTACGAAAGCTAGCTCATTCGGACTGCTGTCAGTAGTACTTTGAGTCTGAATCGGGTGTCAGTGTCGTGTAAGACCAGTGTCAAAGTGCTTTAGTGACAGTAGGTATTCCGTGGTCTACCCTCTGTTTTAAAGTATTTTCCCCGTCGGGAATATCGATTACCACACGGCTGGTCTGTGCCTTAAAGGAACGACAATGTAGCTATTTACCACCTCGAAACCTTTATTGCACAACACCAGTCTGTCTGTCTGTCAAATGTCACACATTGCTGATTTATACACCTACACTATTGTCTATATGAAGTTACCACCTCGTTACCAACTCATAACAAAAATAAACTAGTTTAAAAGTGATTCATATATTACCTGTATGAAGTATAACTTGATGTAGCTCCGACGATTTCTTCTGTCACTCTCTATGATCTCAAAAATGAACAGCTCACCTGGCCGCACCTTTGGACCTAGAGAATTCTGGGAGATGGTGTTTCCGGAGCGATACGTCGCAATATTTGAAAACTTGTACTACAAAATGTTGTTCTACAATTGGTACAATGCAACGCTGTTACAATGTGAACAATACGGTTGGGTTTTTACCCCGAAGACAGCGCGCACTGTGTTAAAACAACGTGAGGTTGTCATTTACATTATGTTAATGACTAATATTTGCTGAAACGGCAATTTAATTACTAACATCCAATATCTTAAGTGACGCACGCCCATTATATTTAAATCCTAGATCCAAATACACACTCTCATTGTGTTCCTAAACCATAAGCGGTTAATTGTTGTTACTTTTGACATTTTATAAGAACATTGCATGCCCTGGAGGATTGTAGGCCTTATGATCAATTTTAAAATCGTATGGTATATTTAATCATGTCATGTGAGAGTGTTACTGTCCATAAATATAATGTATGATATATGCCATTTATCAGACGCTTTTATCCAAAGCGACTTACAGCCACACAGAACCACGCTCTACCTACTCAGACACACAGAACCACGCTCTACCTACTGAGACATACAGAACCACAGTCCTACTGAGACACACAGAACCACGCTCTACCTACTGAGCCACACAGAACCACAGTCTACCTACTGAGCCACACAGAACCACGCTCTACCTACTGAGACACACAGAACCACGCTCTACCTACTGAGACACACAGAACCACGCTCTACCTACTGAGACACACAGAACCACACTCTACCTACTGAGCCACACAGAACCACACTCTACCTACTGAGCCACACAGAAGTACACTCTACCTACTGAGCCACACAGAACCACGCTCTACCTACTGAGCTACACAGAACCATGCTCTACCTACTGAGACACACAGAACCATGGAGTGACCCTGGACAACCAGCTGTGCTTCCCGGGCCACATCGCAGCGATCACTCGGACCTGCCGATTCTCCCTCCACAACATCCAGGGGATCTGACCGTTCCTCACCCAAGAGGCCACACAACTCCTGGTCCAGGCCCTGGTGATCTCACGTCTGGACTACTGCAATTCCTTGCTGGCTGGCCTTCCGGCCTGTGCCATCAAGTTGCTGCAACTAGTCCAGAATGCTGCCGCACGCCTGGTGTTCACCCACGTCACCCCTCTACTCTCCTCTCTGCACTGGCTCCCCATCACAGCACGCATCAGATTCAAATCACTGGTGCTTGCGGGTGAGCTCTGGTACAGAAGGTGAAGTGGAAGTGCGATTAGTTCCCGGAGTTAGGGACTTGTCTTTAGCCCTTAATACCTCCAGTCACTCGCTGCGGGCAGAATCACCTCCCTACACCCTGCCCAGACCCCTAGGAGGCCCGCTAGCCTAGCATGTGGGTAAAGAGTGACTCCTCTGGCAAACTGACTGCCAGTTTGCCATGTGGGTAAAGAGTGACTTAGGAGGTTCCTAGCCATGTATTAATGCACATCTTGTAAGTCACGGAGTTCTGGATAAGAGCGTCTGCTAAATGCTTAAAATGTAAAATGTAAAATGCAACCACGCTCTACCTACAGACAGATTGTTGTATAAATGTTTACAGACAGATTGTTGTAAACCTCTTTAAATGCACTTGTGCGTCTTGGGTATAATGAGTCAGACACAGTTGCATAATTTCTTGTCCCTCTCGCAAATTCTTGAGAAGCGTTAGTTTCAGTGTGAATGTTAACTGGAATTTTTACACCTACGCTGATCTGACACACACGCGCAAACACACACACACACCGCATTACTGTGGCAATGGGCAGTGACTGCAAATGCATGCTACTGCTTGGTTTCACTAGTCTGTTGTTTAAGTCTGCAGACGGACGTTGCCAAAGTTGACATTACCAAATAGAGGAAGTGTGTCACAGCGGTTCATCAGCAAGCCCACGCTGTGGAGGAGAGTTGCTTGCTCTGTCTGTAAGTACACTTTTTAAATGTCACCCGTGTCATTTTCAGCTTGACCGTCCGCATGCCTTGCATATGCATTCGAGTGTGTCTGTCTGCGTGTGTCTGTTTGTTTTCATGTGTGTGTACGTGTGTAGTCTTTGTGTAGTTGAAGATGTGTGATTGTAGATGTGTTGTAGAGCTGTAGTTGTAGATGAGTTGTACATTTTTACATTTTAAGCATGTAGCAGACACTCTTATCCAGACGGTCTTATACAAGATGTGCATTAATACATGGTAGGAACCAGCTGAACAATCATAGTTCGCGTTCTTGTAGGTGTGTTCTTATTGTGCTGTTGTTGATGTGTGTGTAGATGTGTAGATGTGTGTGTGTGTGTACGTGTGTGTAGAGGCCTCACGGTGTCACAGGAAGGACGCAGTTCTGTCACCGCTCCGGAGTGAGACGCACGGCAGGAGGCAGGGTGGGGGTCTGCTGGATGCTCACCGGTTTTGGGCCCTGCTGAGTGTGCGGATCGGGGGCCCCCTGGTCGTTCTGCCGCTCCGTCTCCAACAGCGCCGGCAGGCGAGGAGGCGTACGCCCACACCCAGTCTGAGGAGGAAGCGGCCGCTCTCTGCTTCCTGTCACATGATCGCCGCGACCTGCAGCAGCTGACAAGACAGACGTCTGTGTCAGGATCGCTGGCGTCCGCTCAGATCCCTTTCACCTCGTCTCTGTAGTCTGCTGCCCGACCCCCTCCCTCTCCCCCCCCACTCCTGGTGTCGCGTCGTGGGGAGACAGGAAATGGAGGACATGTCGACACGCAGCGATGGCCACTTCATGAGACTCATATCAGGTAAAGAGCATTGTGTCGTGGTGCTTTTAAACGCACGAATGAGCAGCACAGCTACATCAGGTTGCTTTGCACACTTTCTTTGTCTGTTTCTTTGTGTGTTTTAGTGTGCCTGTCCTAAAGTTTTTTGATTGAGTGCTATGTACAGCGCTACGGAGAGTTTAAAATAGGGAGGAAGTGAGCATGACTATTTCTGTGAAAGGAAACAGTGAGGGGGAGAGAGAGAGAGAGAGAGAGAGAGAGAGAGAGAGAGAGAGAGAGGGAAAGAGAGAGAGAGAGAGAGAGAGAGAGAGGAGGAGAGGGAGGTGGAGAGGAGAGAGAGGGGGAGAGGGGGAGGAGAGAGGGAGAGAGGGAGAGAAAGGGAGAGAGACAGAGAGAGAGAGAGAGAGAGAGAGAGAGAGAGAGAGAGAGAGAGAGAGAGGGAGCATGGCTGTATAGAGTTCTGTGTGTGTATTTGTTATTTTGTGTGCCTGAGAGTATGTGTCTTTGAGATGGAGAGATGGAGAGGTGGAGGAGTGGCCCTGTCTGTGATGTGGGATGGAGAGATGGAGAGATGGAGGAGTGGCCCTGTCTGTGATGTGGGATGGAGAGATGGAGAGATGGAGAGGTGGAGAGATGTGGGAGAGATGGAGAGGTGGAGGAGTGGCCCTGTCTGTGATGTGGGATGGGGATGGAGAGATGGAGAGATGGGAGGTGGAGGAGTGGCCCTGTCTGTGATGTGGGATGGAGAGATGGAGAGATGGAGGAGTGGCCCTGTCTGTGGTGTGAGATGGAGAGATGGAGAGATGGAGAGATGGGAGATGGAGAGATGGAGAGGTGGAGGAGTGGCCCTGTCTGTGGTGTGTGGGCTGACGGTGACATTGTGATTCTCTGCAGACCATAGCAGCAGCTCTAACCTGCCAGGGGACCAGCAGAGCACACAGAACCAGCAGCTGGGGCCCCCCAGGTGCCAGCAGGATGAGTGGCCCCCCAAGGGCCCTGCCCGAAACTGGGACCCAACCCTGCCCCTCAAACGCCTGCCTCTGTCCATGCAGGAGAAGAGGAACACCAGGTATGTCACAAATCAAATCAAATCAAATCAAATCAAATTTATTTGTATAGCGCTTTTCACAAATGCATTGTCACAAAACGCTTCACAGAGGGGGAACCCAGGCCTAGACCCCCCCCCCCAAAAGCAAGCCTAAAGGTGGCAACGAAACACTCCCTTGATGGGGAGAAACCTTGGGAGGAACCAGACTAAAAGGGGGGGAGCCCATCCTCTTCTGGCCGGCACAGAGTGTGTCCAAAAAGACCATGTCATGGTCAGTCCAAGGTGGCTCAGGGCTGAAAGACTTTGCGCCTCCTGAGTTAGGTAGTCAGCGGGGGGCTAAACCATGTGAAGGGGGTCCAGATCCAGGAACTGGGGTAGGCGTGGGGGTACACACTCAGGGTGGTACCTGGACACACCTGTGCACACCCTGAAAAATAAAAACGTGGTGAAATCGGAAAAAATAAAAAAATAAAACACTACGGCTGACAGTGCCTAACCATGATCTACACTCTACCAGATTTCATTGAAGGATTTCATTTCATTGAAGGATTTCATTTCATTTAAGGGTTTTATTACATTTAAGGGTTTCATTTTGGTGAAGGATTTCATTTCATTTCAGGGTTTCATTTCATTTGGTTCTAAAATAAAGTGTAGCTCATTAGAACTGCAGCTTTAAAAAAAAAAAAAAAAATAGAATGACTTTTTAGAATGACTTCCGTTGGCTCTGTGGCAAGTTGTGCCACAGT
>JAINUG010000469.1:100000-105000 GCA_029706075.1 Aldrovandia affinis
GCAATCGCACAATAATCTTTTCGCAAAATCCTGAGTCCGTCGGCTTTAACAGTCCTGGCTGTAATATGAGATGGTTAAACTCAAAGACGGGATTTTTCTGTCCGGCTCCAGTCTGGAAATCGTCGGCGACCATATGGGGGACGTGCAGTGCAAAGGCGGATCTATTGGTGTGCCTGCATGGGTGTGCCAGATTGACAGCTGGCCCACCCATTCAGATTCCTGAAAATAAATATATTTTTATAGGCCTAATACTTTTTTCTTTTTAGTTTAATTTTCACTAATGAATTGTTTTGTATTGGGAATCATTAGAATTACTTTTATTTTATTGCAGACACCGGTCCATATAAAAAATAACAACATACAAGTATAAAAAAAAATAATGGAGAAAACAAAAGGAAACATACAAGAACTGTGCATATTAAAAAATATACAAACTATTGCACCAATGCCGTCTCAGCTTGGAAGTGAATCTGTACATTTTCCCAGAATTATGTAGCCTATTAATAATAGGCCGCCGCCGCCTAATAATAATTAAATACCTTAAATAACCTCTCTCGCGTTTGTTGACTGTAGTTACGCCTACGTTATGTAGCCTACCTACTCGCGCCAATAGTTTTGTCTGACTTTCACGACCGTAGCGGCTGATGTGCAACTTGTCTTGTTCAACGTTATCTATTCTATTGTAGGACTATTTTGTTTGATTTGATAAGCATACTTAGCCTAGGCCTATGTAAAATGAGTTCATAATTTTTGATGTTTAAAATTTCAATCCAATAAAACCTTCTTGTGCATTTGTTGATTCCTCGTTACGTGAATAACGTGCTGTGTAGGCCTATTTAGACGCGTCTTTTTCTGTTTCTGTCATCCGTAGGCCCTGACTGTTGACCCTATTCATTCTGACATATTTTCCCAGTCTCCCAGAGTTAATTTAACTGTTTAATAGATAATTTCCGTGTATGACTCCGCATTTGTTTTTGACTCCGAATGCTTTGGTGCCATATTATTCTGATCTCCTGTTAATGGTCCGGTTGGTACCGTATTATTCTGATCTCCTGTTAATGGCCATTATTGTTTCCACCTCTGAGCTTGCCGATTCCAGTCTTGATTTGATCGGATTTCTCGTCTTTTTTTTAATACCGTTTTCTGCTGACTACGTGTAGCTTATTTCTGCACTCGTTGAACTGTACCTTGCTGTACGTCTTGAACAATAAATTAAAAAAACCTTTGAGATTTCCTGGTCTGCAACTGAGTCCTGAATCTGTGTCCGAGCCCGACAAACCCACTTTTTATGTTTTGGCTATGTTGTAGGCAGGCCTATATGGAGAGTACTGGATGGTTATATTTATGTGGAGGTGCACATCTGTCTAGCGGCGCCTATACTCTGTTGTAGAGAAAATTAAATGTTGCACACCCAGTTTTTATGATGCACACCCACCGTCTTTTTTCTGGCTACGCTACTGGTATATATATATATATATATAATTTTTTAACATAAATATGATCAATAAAAGTGATGTCACAGAGTTGGTCTCACGTTTTCTTTTTAGGTTTCACAGGCAGTGGCTCTGGACAAGTTCTGGACCTGTTCTTGGGGACGGTGAGTTCTGACCTGGTGTGAGTCTGTCTTGGGGATCTGAACAGTGTCTGTGTTTTTATCCCCCAAAATATTCTTCCAAATCCCCCTCAGTCTTCAACTGACTCCCATACAAATGTTCAACACTCCTCCATACCAGCCCACCCCAGTACTATTCACCCAGCCATTTTACCCCACTACTATTCACCCAGTCATTTTACCCCACTACTATTCACCCAGTCATTTTACCCCACTACTATTCACCCAGTCATTTTACCCCACTACTATTCACCCAGTCATTTTACCCCACTACTATTCACCCAGTCATTTTACCCCACTAATAAACCCACAATCTGGCAACTCTGGATGCGATGGGGGGTCCCTTTCAAAGGAAGCGGCTCTGACCACTACACCTGAACATCGGTCAAATACTCGAACCCTGTAGAGCACAGGTACTCAACTACCTGAGGGCCGCAGTGGCTGCAGGTATGTGTCCCAGCCGAGCACTGACCACACCTGATGTCCCTGATTAGCATAGCCCCTTGGCAGTGCTTAATTCGTGCCGGGACCGCCGGGGCACAGCCCCGGCAAATGCCAAGAATCCGATTTTGCGCCCCGGCAAATATCTTACTCAGAATCAGAGCCCCGGGCTCATAAATATGCAAGAACAATGCATATTTTAAACTGGTATTAAACAACGTTATGTCCATTGAACATTACAAATGTAAATAGAATGCAGAAATGCAGCGACACAGAGGGAGGAAAAGTTTACCAATTTTTCCTCCAAGCCAGTCGTCTTAGACCAGGGGTGGGAAACTCCAGTCCTGGAGGGCCGGTGTGTATGCAGGCTTTTGTTTCTACCAATGACCCCTGTGGCTCAATTAGCTAATTAGTTCGATACGCCAATGCTGGTTCACTTAGACCACAGTAACATGTATCATATCTGAACACAAGAATAGTCTTCAGTTGTCATTCATGGGCTTATCAAGAAATAGAGCTAGAATGTCAGATCATGTAAATGATTGGGGCTAATTAAATAATTAAGAGCAGAAGTTGGCATGAAATCCAGAAACGGATCCGGCCCTCCTGCCTGAGACTAATCTCAACTCCTGACACTGGAGCATCTGGATACCATTCTTAACTTTGTTAACTTTTCTGGCCGAGGCTTCCTGCAACCTGATTGGTGCCAGACCCCTCCTCCCCCTCCCCCACCTCTCTGTGTTCACTGTGTGCAGGTCGCTCTGAGCGTCTGCTAAATGCCTAAAATGTAAATGTAATGTAAAATGTACTGTGCTCTCTGCTGCCCCCTGCAGGGCGTTCTGGAACACTCGCCGGTGTTCTACGGATTCTACCTCCCCATCCCTCTGGATGGGCCGTGCATGAACTCTCCCCTCCTCTTCCTCACAGGGGTCAGCTCCCTGCTCACCCTCAGCTTCATCATGGTGGTGCGAAGGTCAGGCTGCTCACACCACACACACACACACACACACACACACACACACACACACACACACACACACACACACACACACACACACACACACACACACACACACACACACACACACACACTCACACACACACACACACACACACACACACACACACACACACACACACACACACACACACACACACACACACACACACACACACACACACACACTCACACTCACACACACACACACACACACACACACTCACACACACACACACACACACACACACACTCACACACACACACACACACACACACACACACACACAAACACACACACACACTCACACACACACACACACACACACACTCACACACACACACACACACACACACACACACACTCACACACACACACACACACACACACACACACACACACACACACACACACACACACACACACACACTCACACTGGCTCACCGTTTTAACAGGACAGTGATTGGCTCACCGTTTTAACAGGACAGTGATTGGCTACAAGCACAAGTGGATGCTGGGGACCGCTACAATGTTCACATGAGCTACAAAGTGTTCTGCAGCTGGGACTTCCACCTGCAGGATCCCGAGTCTGCCATCCTGGAGCGCAGCGTCATCCGCAACGACCTGAAGGTGAGTCTGCCCCTCAAACGACCTTCACCTGCCCCTCAAAAAGACCTTCACCTGCCCCTCAAAAGACCTTCACCTGCCCCTCAAACGACCTTCACCTGCCCCTCAAACGACCTTCACCTGCCCCCCACACCGACCTTCACCTGCCCCCCACACTGGCCTCCACCTAAGTCTACCCCTCACATAAGTGTATAGCTTTACCTCTGGTGAAAAATCTGGAAAACTTCTCATTTTCCACCTTAGATAGATGAAGAATCATCTCCAATTATTTAATATGAAGAAGTACATTTGAAACAATGCATTTGAAAACATTAATGAAAAGTCTATTTCATGGGAATCACCAAATTACATAAGTGAAACGGTGAAAAATCAAGAGTTTTAAACTTCTCATTTTCCAGCTTAGATAGATGAAGAATCATTTGCAATTACATAATATAAAGACTTCACCTGAGTCTGCCATCCTCAAAACACAACCTCATTCAGTCATTCTACCCTTCTTCCTCCTCCCACCCTATTCTTCTCTTCCTTCTCTCCCCTTCTCCTTTCCTCCTCCCATCCTTCTCTTCTCTCTCCTCTCTCTCCTCCCCCACCCTCCTCTCCTCCTCTCTCTCTCCCTCCCTCTCCTCTCTCTCCCTCTCTCCCTCTCTCCCTCCTCCCTCCCTCTCCCTCTCCTCCCTCCCTCTCTCCTCCCTCTCTCCTCTCCCTCCTCCCTCTCTCCCTCTCTCCCTCTCCTCCCTCTCCCTCCCTCTCTCCTCCTCCCTTCCTCTCCCTCTCCTCCTCCCTCTCTCCTCCTCCCTCTCTCCCTCTCTCCTCCCTCTCTCCCTCCCTCTCTCTCTCAGCTGGTTCTAGAGGAGGAGAGGCATCAGCAGCGTGTGTCTCTGAGAACGCTCAGGCAATGGCTACAGCTCTACTTCCTGCGTGGGATTCTCAACTTCCTGGTCGTCACGCTGCTGGTCGGCTCCTTCTGCCTGGTCCACTACGCCACCGTCATCTCCCAACACAAGGTGAGCCTGAACGAGCAACGCTCTGTCTGATTGGTCCCTCATGAGCTCGGGCCACACCCTGTCTGATTGGTCCCTCATGAGCTCGGGCCACACCCTGTCTGATTGGTCCCTAAAGCTAATTTATTCAGACCAGAGACCTGTACCACCCTACCAGAGTTGGGCTCAGTTAAAAGTCAGGAAATGAATTGAAATTCAATTAGACTGTAGAGTATTATGGGAATTTCAATTTCTCTCTCTCTCTCTCTGCCCTCTCTCTCTCTCTCTCTCTCTCTCCTCCTCCCTCTCTCCTCTCCCTCTCTCCTTTGTCTCTCTCCCTCT
>JAINUG010000469.1:112500-117500 GCA_029706075.1 Aldrovandia affinis
CAGACATACACACCTACAGACACATACACACACACCTCAAAGTGTTCCCAAAGTTCTTTGCAAACCAGTTAGCAATAAAATCCAAAATAAACAAAGAAAATATCATGGAGTAGGTAAGAAACTCCATTTCCCAGCATCCTTTGCACACTGTGTGTCCTCTGCATCCCCGTCCCCCAGGTTTGGGCCCTCTCGTGGCTGTGGCCCGTTTGCAGAGAGCGACACCATCCTCAACGTGACGGCGGCGTGCCTGGAGGCGCTGCCCGGCCCCGCCCAGCACACCCTCCAGTACCTTACCTCCGAGGCCTTCGCCTTGCCCCTCATCATGATGGAAATGTGAGTGGGGCCACACTGTACTACAGGAGAGAGGCAGTGACTATTTTACACCCTACAGACCACACTGTACTACAGGAGAGAGCCAGTGACTATTTTACACCCTACAGGCCACACACTGTACTACAGGAGAGAGGCAGTGACTATTTTACACCCTACAGGCCACACACTGTAGTACAGGAGAGAGCCAGCGACTATTTTACACCCTACAGGCCACACACAGTACTGCAGGAGAGAGCCAGCGACTATTTTACACCCTACAGGCCACACTGTACTACAGGAGAGAGCCAGCGACTATTTTACTCACCCTACAGGCCACACACAGTACTGCAGGAGAGAGCCAGTGACTATTTTACACCCTACAGGCCACACACAGTACTACAGGAGCGGTGTATGTTTCAATGACAACAACTGGTAGCCTGTGGGTACTTAGCTGGTCATTGGGAGGAACTCATGTAATGGGTATTATTATTAATAATAATAATAATAATAATAATAATAATAATAATAATCACAGATTGCATGTATATGTTATCTTTCATCTCATGATCTTAAAGCACTTTACATTATAGGGGGAATCTCACCTCAACCACCAACAGCCCCCACATAGGAGATGAACGGCAGCCATTTTGTGCCAGGGCACTCTGTTGAGCCGATATTAAAGGTGTGTGTGTGTGTGTGTGTGTGCGTGCGTGTCTGTGTGTGTGTGTGTGTGTGTGTGTGTGTGTGTGTGTGTGTGTGTGTGTGTCTGTGTGTGTCTGTGTGTGTGTGTGTGTGTGTGTGTGTGTGTGTCGTGTGTGTGTGTGTGTGTGTGTGTGTGTGTGTGTGTGTGTGTGTGTCTGTGTGCGTGTCTGTGTGTGTGTGTGTGTGTGTGTGTGTGTGTGTGTGTGTGTGTGTGTGTGTGTGTGTGTGTGTGTGCGTGCGTGCGTGTGCTCTCACCCTCAGCATCCTGCTCACCTCCTTTCTGTCCCAGGGAACAGCGAACCGCAAGGCTATCGAGAGGCTGAAGGACATGCTCGTTATGGTAGGTGTGTGAGACAGACAGATAGACAGACATGATGGTGTGTGGCTCTCACTACTGTGCAGATATGCCTCTCTCTCTCTCTCTCCCTCTCTCCTCTCTCCTCTCTCTCCTCTCTCTCCTCTCTCTCCCTCTCTCTCTTTCTCCTCTCTCTCTTTCTCTCTCTCCTTCTTTCCTCTCTCTCTCTCTCTCTCTCTCTCTCTCTCCTCTCTCTCCTCTCTCTCTTTCTCTCCTCTCTCTCTCTCTCCCTCTCTCCTCTCTCCTCTCTCTCTTTCTCTCTCTCCTCTCTCTCCTCTCTCGTCTCTCTCCCTCTCCCTCCTCTCTCTCTCTCTCTCTCTCTCTCTCTCTCCTCTCTTTCTTTCTCTCTCTCCTCTCTTTCTTTCTCTCTCCCTCTCCCTCTCTCTCTCTCTCTCTCTCTCTCTCTCTCTCTCTCCCCTCTCTGTCCCTCTCCCTCCCTCCCTCCCTCTCTCTCTCTCTCTCTCTCAAATTCAAATTCAAATGGGCTTTATTTGCATGAAAAGTGAACTTGTGTTGCAAAAGCATTAAAATACATATATGAGAATGACATAATATATAATATAATAATATACGCCATTTAGCAGACGCTTTTATCCAAAGCGACTTACAGTAGTGAGTGCATACATTTTTCAGTATATGTGGCCCCAGTGGGGATCGAACCCACAACTTAAGCGTTGCCAATGCTGTGCTCTACCTACTGAGCCACATAAAAATAAAAATAACAAAATGTACATGAACCCCCTCCCACACATATACACCCCACATTATAGAATTTTTAACAAGCAGATTATGGAACTTCTGTTCCATATGTGAGACAGATGCATATATAAGCATAGAACATAGCACATTTAGCCCACACCCTCTCTCAAATCATGACAGGCAGAGATGTATTGAGCTGCCACCTCTATTGCAATAGTGACTTCCCCAAGGATTATTTTACATTTTTCTGTGTTTGGTAGGTATTGGTATTTATTTATGATTTAATATGTATCTCTGCAGGTTGCCAGGTCTTTTTGTGGCGGCCTGTTTCGATGTTAATGTCTCTCTCTCTGTCTCTCTCTCTCTCTCTCTCTCTCTCTCTCTCTCTCTCTCTCTCTGTCTCTCTCTCTCTCTCTCTCTCTCTCTCTCTCTCTCTCTCTCTCTCTCTCTCTCTCTCTCTCTCTCTCTCTCTCTCTCTCTCTCTCTCTCAGTGCAGTGTTAATGTCCCCTCTCTCTCTCTCTCTCTCTCTCTCTCTCTCAGTGCAGTGTTAATGTCTCTCTCCCTCTCTCTCTCTCTCTCTCCCTCCCTCTCTCTCTCAGTGCAGTGTTAATGTCTCTCTCCCTCTCTCTCTCTCTCTCTCTCTCTCTCTCTCTCTCTGTCTCTCTCTCTGTCTCTCTCTCTCTCTCTCTCTCTCTCTCTCTCTCTCTCTCTCTCTCTCTCTCTCTCTCTGTCTCTCTCTCTCTCTCTCTCTCTCTCTCTCTCTCTCTCTCTCTCTCAGTGCAGTGTTAATGTCCCTCTCTCTCTCTCTCTCTCTCTCCCTCTCTCTCTCAGTGCAGTGTTAATGTCCCTCTCTCTCTCTCTCTCTCTCTCTCCCTCCCTCTCTCTCTCAGTGCAGTGTTAATGTCTCTCTCCCTCTCTCTCTCTCACAGTGCAGTGCAGATAAGCGTTACCTGGTGAAGAAGCAGTCCTCCTGGCTCAGGGCCCTGGGTGGCAGCGTTTCTGCAGGCAGCAGTGAAGACGGCCGTCCCGCGGACACGACGGACCCCTCCGCCCTCCCGCCCGCGCTGCTGAGGAGTGTCAGCGCGCCGTGAGGTCAGCAGGGGGCGGGGCCAGGGGGCGGGGCCAGGGGGCGGGGCCATGCCTCATCTCACAATGAACCCTGAACTCTGAACCCTGAACTCTGAACCCTGAACCCTGAACCCTGAACCCTGAACTCTGAACCCTGAACCCTGAACCCTGAACCCTGAGCCCTGAACCCTGATTGTGTGACTGCTGCGTTCATGTTGGTGCCTGGCTGCCATTGACAGCGATGACATGGTGTGGTTATGGGCGGCAGTGTAGTGTAATGGTTAGGGAGCTGGGCTTGTAACTCAGAGGTCGCAGGTTCAATTCCCAGGTGGGGCACTGCTGTTGTACCCTTGAGCTAAAGGTACTTAACCTGAATTGCTTCAGTAAAATATCCAGCTGTATAAATGGATTGTATGTAAAGAAATGTGAAACTGTGTAAGTTGCTCTGGATAAGAGCGTCTGCTAAATGCCTAAAATGTAATGTAATGTGTCTCTCTATAGCCACTTTTACACTGAAACCAAACATTTACCTTACCCCAGACTGTGAGCACACGAGTCTCCTGTGTAACCCCCGACTACATAAGACCCCCCCAATCCTGGGTTTGCAAGTCACGTGTCACACAAATGTGAAGCTGTTTGTGGATTTCTCCGCTGTTGCGATAATCTTATCACGCTTATTGTGTCGTTTAAAAAAAAATATATATATATATATATTTTTTTTTTTCCCGTTTTTCTCCCAATTTGGTAGCCAATTACCCGTGTGCTTAGTTCAATCCCCTCCCTCGTAGTTCGCTGCCGTAGTCCTGTGACCGGCAGTGCCGTTGACTGTAACTCCGGTACCCCAGAACCACTCCTGTGCGCAGCAAACTGTGTGTGTCGGCTTCCCTCCCCTCCCTGGGGCCAATTGCTGCCCTGGTGGCACTCCCGGCCAGAGCCGACTCTGGCGCGATGGGGAATCGAACCCCGGTCGCCATGGCCAGCGTCGGACGTTGTAACCACTAGACCACGCGGGAGGGCGCTTTATTGTGTCGTTTTTACGAAGACATGACAGCAGTAGAGATGCTCCGCGCTTCTTATCCTTTGAGCTTTGAGAAAAAGGATCATAGTTTCAGGAAACGTGTTTAAACACTTGTGAAAAACAGTAACTGCAGGAGAGTCAGGTTGCAGACAGGGGGCTCTGGTTGCTATGTTACAGTACAGAACGTGTCATGCCCCAAGATCAAACTGGAATGTTCTGGATTCAACGGCAGGCCGTTCACGGAGCAGAGCATCTGGTGTTCCCTTTGGATCTCTGATTGACAGTGACGTCAACCTTCACTTTCTCCCCCTGAATGCACCCAGTACTCACATCACTTAATATGTTTTGAGAAATGTTTAATTTGAATTCACTGTGAGGAAGAAATAGAATAATTAGTATGCAGTATTTTATATAAGTATTTTTTTATTTTGCGTCTCAAAGCCAGGCATGTCTCTAGTGCTAGTTCTGTGACTGTACCATGGCTGTGCTTCTCTGTTGTGTGTGTGTGTGTGTGTGTGTGTGTGTGTGTGTGTGTGTGTGTGTGTGTGTGTATGTATGTGTGTGTGTGCGTGTGTGTGTGTGTGTGTTTTGATTTTGATTGCGTGTTTCATTTGATCATGCCTTGTACTGTGCTCTTAACTTCTTTGAAAGCTGTTTGTAAATTAAATGTATTATAATTAATATAATGGTGATGATTTTACTAAAACACCTACAAATGAAAATCAGTCACACTCACACACACACACACACACACACACACACAGACATCCAACATACTCACATAGACACACACACACACACATCCAACATACTCACATAGACATGCACACACACACACACACATC
>JAINUG010000469.1:135000-160000 GCA_029706075.1 Aldrovandia affinis
AGCATTTAGCAGACGCTCTTATCCAGAGCGACTTACCAGATGTGCATTAATACATGGTAGGAACAATCATAGTTCGTGCAAGAGATCAGTGCAGTAATACAGCAATAGACATCATTGCAGGCAGCTGTAACACTGGGAAGGAAAAGGTTAGTAATTTCTTTTAGTAATTTTTTTACATTAAATGAGTAGGCAGGGATACATGTACAAGAAGTGTTGAGCAAGTAGGCAGTGGTGATGACAATTAGCTAGATGTGTGAGTATGTGTGAGACAGTTTATATACAACAACCAAAACAATAGTCAAAAATAACTCTCAGGTAAAATGAAACAGAAGGTGAGTAGAGTTCATGTAATTATTTGTCAGTTTTATGCATGTTATGAAAGTTCTCTGTGTGTATTTCCCCCTCAGTGCCTGTAGGGGGCGCAGTAACACTGAAGCCAGAGTACATCAAGCACAATTTTGAAGTGGTGGGGCTCATTCTCCACTGCACAGTGGAGCGAGGACATTCCCCAGTATCCAGTGGTTCCTGAATGACACCAGTTTGTACGAGAGAGGGGACTTCTACAGGATTGAAGAACCCAGCCGGGCTCTGGTGCTAACATCCATCACCGCCAGCAGTTCCGGCTTCTACCACTGTGTGGCGACAGACAGCTTTGACAGCACAAACCGCATCACCAGTGAAAGGTTACTCATTGACGGGACAGGTAAGAATCTGTATTTTTTTTCCAACACTTAGACACGGTTAAAGGAACTTAAATTAAAGTTGATCATTTTGTATGTTTTAATGTCAGCTCCTTAGCTGGATTAGGATAAAAGGGTAAATACCTACACAAATATGTTTATGGCACCATTTTCTTCCAAATTAAAGTTCCGTGAGAGAGTGATGATGATGATGATGATGGTGATGATGTGATGATAGTGGTGGTGATGATGATGATGATGATGATGATGATGATGTCTGTGTCCCTCCAGCGCAAAATCTCATCTCCGTAGTTGCGTTGGCCGTGGTGCTCGCCTGCTTCCTCTTCCTTGTGTGTCTGGTGACTGTCTGCTGTGTGTACGGAGTGATATACAGTGAGTTTACCTGCAAGACTCTCTTTCTCTGTCTCTCCCTCTCTCACTCTCTCTCTCTCTCTCTCTCTCTCTCTCTCACTCTCCCTCTCTTTCCTCTCTCCCTTTCTCCCCCTCTCACTCTCTGTCTGACACTCTCTCCCTCTCTCCCTTTCTCCCCCTCTCACTCACTCTCTCACTCTCTCTCTCACTCTCTCCCACTTTCTGTCTCCCTTTCTCTCTCTCACTCTCTCTCAATTTAAAGAATCCGGTTTTTGAAATGGATTTAAAGGAGAAAAGCTTGATGTGGTGGGGGTTGGGGGTGGGGGGGGGGGCGGGGGTGGGGGTGACGTTCTCTCTGGGTGTCAGTGAATGAGTCTCCGCTTGTCTCCTTTCAGGGAGAACACTGTCCCCACTGAAGCCCAGGTGAGTCACCGTATACGCTCAGCATCGTTAACCTACAGCCCGAAGATGATCCAGTCTGGGCTTGAGTACCTCAAATACCTCTGCTCCTGCTGCATGGCCTGGCAAGCTGTTCCGGGCATTGAGAACTCAACTCTGTAACAACATACTTCCTGACATCCGTGTGGGGTTTAGTGCTCTCGTGTTCTGTCGACTGAACTGTTGAATGTTGAGCTAGCTGTGCAGCCGAGACGTGATACAGACGTGAGTCTGTCATGTGGAAGGCAGGGTGTTAGGAGCGATATCGATAATGCTGAACATCGACGTTTCACAGGTGTGCCTGTTCAGCTGTCCTTCTCTTTTTCTTCCAGACCGACTTTTATCACAGACATGGAGAGTGAAGACGAGGAACCGGTACAGATAATGATTTATTATTAATGTTTACACATCTACACAACTACACTAATACACAACTACATTAATACACTTGAACTCATGATTCAAGATTAACTTTATTGTCCCACAAAGTGGAAAATTTGGCTTGGGCTTTCACCCATGCTGCAGCTGTAAAAAGACAGACATTCCACATATAAAAAACATACAAAAATGACCTGCTGGGCATTCCACTTACAAAAAACATACAAAGATCTGCACAACACACAACTACACAACTACACTAATACACTTGATTGAAATGGCTGTATGAAATGGTGTATAGTATAACCATTACTCTAAGAGGTCATAATTAAAATGATTGAAATCTGTCAAATGAATACATTTGCTTTCTGACTCGTACAGATTGAAGAAGAGTACATGGAAGATGTTGAATTGATGAAAGCTCCCAACATTGAGGACGCAGACCAGGTAATGCAAGTGAGCTGGTGTTCAACACAGAGTTCAGCTTTGTGATGTAAACGTGTTGAGTAAATGTGCTAATGTTTAGTATTGAGGTCAATATTGGGATTTGGCTGGTGTTGGGTGCTGGTCACACTAAGGTGTGGTGTGTGTGTGTGGGGTTGGGTTGGGTGTGTGTGTGTGTGTGTGTGTGTGAGGTTGGGTCACACTAAGGTGTGTGTGTGTGTGTGAGTGTGAGGTTGGGTCACACTAAGGTGTGTGTGTGTGTGTGTGTGTGTGTGTGTGTGTAGGTGTGTGTGTGTGTGTGGGGGGTTGGGTGTGTGTGTGTGTGTGGGGTTGGGTGTGTGTGTGTGTGTGTGGGGTTGGGTGTGTGTGTGTGTGTGTGGGGTTGGGTGTGTGTGTGTGGGGTTGGGTGTGGTGTGTGTGTGTGTGGGGTTGGGTGTGTGTGTGTGGGGTTGGGGTGTTGGGCTCACAGGCATTTGCTTCTTCCTCTCCTCACAGCGTGAAGAGGACTCCCTGGAAGAGTGGCCAGACTTGGAGAGAGCTCTTACCATACGCTGCATGGATGAAAACACAGCTGATACTTACACATAGAGAGAGAGAGGGAGAGAGGGAGAGAGAGAGGGAGAGAAAGAGGGAGGGGAGAGAGAGAGAGAGAGAGAAGGATAGGGAGGGAGAGAGAAAGAAGGGGAGAGAGAGAGAGAGGGAGGGGGACAGGGAGAGAGAGATAGAGAGAGAAGGAAAGGGAGAAAGAGAGAGAAAGGGAGAGAAGGAGGGGGACAGGGAGAGGGAGAGAGACAGAGAGGAAGGGGGACAGGGAGAGGGAGAGGGAGAGAGAGAGAGACCTCTGGTTTGTACACTAAAACCATTGTACTGCCCCAATGTTAAGCACTGGTGGTTATGGACACAAGTTTGAACCAGTCATGTAGACTGAGCCACACCTGCACAGCTATACATCTGCACACTTACACACACACACACACACACACACACACACACACACACACACACACCTACACACCTACACCTACACACACACACACCTACACACACACACACACCTACACACACACACACACACACACACACACCTGGAGCCACAAGAGCCACAAGTGCGTCCCTCGTTGGCCACGTCATATTTCTGTGTCCAGCCACTGTGGAGTTCTTGTGTTGCTTGTGTCTGTGTGTGTGTGTGTGTGTGTGTAGTTGTGTAGGTGTGTGTGTGTGTGTAGTTGTGTGTGTGTAGTTGTGTAGGTGTGTGTGTAGTTGTGTAGGTGTGTGTGTGTGTGCATTATTTCCCCAGCGTGGAGATCAGAGACATTAAACACAGTAAACATTCAGCTTTGGAAAATAAACAAAGAGATAAAACAAGTGTCAGGAATGAAACTCTGATGGAAATGTTCAGTGGCATTCTCCTGTGACAACTGCAAAGGCAAACTGCTGAGACGTTTCTCCACGGTAACCAGCTGCAAGCATCCCATAATGTCAGGGACATACAGGCCTACAGACTTCTACAGAGCCCTTTTTTCCTGATTTCTTTCACTTTTAGTTTGACCAGTATGTGCTTATATGAGCAATATTTTTTTAACAATCAGAAATAATGTGTGACAACTGTTTTAATTATCATACGACATTAAAAAGATTGAATAATAATGTGCTTAAAATGGTTTCACGTGGAATTCTTTGTACAATTTGACTTTTTTGCTCACATAATTCTGCATAATTCTACATCTGGATTAATGTCTATAATCGCGTGGGTTTATCCAATGTGGGGTATGGCTGCTTTATCAATCATAAACATGGTTGTAAAATAATCTAAATACTAGTAACTATCTATTAGTGTCTGTCTAAGATATCACTGCTGATATCGTATGTCGTAACAGTAGAGGGCACATGAGAAGTGCATTTGTTACAATGTGTCGCGCCTGAAAAAAAAGACGTGTGTGTGCGCGTGAGTGTGTGTAGTAGTGTGTGTGTGTGAGTGTGTGTGAGAGAGAGAGAGAGAAAGAGAGAAAAAGAGAGATGGGAGGGTCGGACGGTTGGTTTCAGGAAGCGGCAGGTAGCTGCCTCGCTGACTCCGGATCAGTTCGAACAGCACGTCTTGCGACAGGAGGGACTCGTCGGCCTGCTCTCGGTGCCAGCTTTCTGACTGATCCCGTTTGGGCAAAGCGACGTAATGGAGACTGGTGCAAGTGAGACAAGCGCATATGGGGCACCTCTGGCCGGAGGCGACTTTGACTTCGTGGCTTTCATCAAACAGCCGCAAACTATCGTGCGCCTCTTGAGCTGGGTGAGTGAGTGAATGAGTGTGTTTGTATGTATGTGTATATGTGAGTGAGTGAGTGTGTGTGTGTGAGAGTGTTTGTATGTGTGTATGTGAGTGAGTGAGTGAGTGAGTGAGTGTGTGTGTGTTTTGTACTTTGCTTTAAGCTAATTCGAATTAAATTGTCTGTCTGGCTAGCTAGCAGGCTACGGCTACATTGTATAGGGACATTCGTCCAACAATATAATATTGGCCTGCTAAAGTTGTTTTACAAAGTATCCACGCAGCTATCTATAAAATGATATGGACTAATGAACTTGCAAGCTGTGTTAGGTAACATTTAACGAACCTTTGCTAGCTAGCCGGTTTAATCGCAAGGGTGAAGTGAAGTTCTAAAAAAAAAAAAAAAATCCGTTTGACTGCTTCGGAATTTCCCGGAGACAAAATCGCTGTTGATGATCTTTGCATTCGCACAGGTGTAGCACAAGACTGTTGTGACGATTGTTAAAGTTGCGTCGAGTTTTTCAATTGGACACATCGTACGTCACCAGTCTCCATACACGCTTTATAAACAGAGTTCTGTTTCAGTTAAACTTTGGATCGCAGCTAGAGAATTCTGTCCACACATTACGTGTTACGTGTATTCACTGTTCGTATCTCGGTCTGGTAATTACCTAAAAGTGGCCAAATGAACATTTTTAAAGGGTTTTCACAGATTGTCGAAAGACAGGGAAGCTCTTTGATTCAATCACAACCAATTCCGCTTTCCACTTTTTGAGGCGAAGAGGAAGTGATGCTTTGTGAAAAACCCCCAGGTATTCGCTGCTGCCTCATTGACTGAGAACTGAAACTCTAGATGTGTGTGTGTGTGTGTGTGTGTGTGTGCGTGTGCGTGTGCGCACAGGGGCCCTGGCAGACCGGTCCTGTAAATGCCAGAAAAAAATGTTTTTATTTATTTTATTTTTTAAGGTCAATATTCGTGACAGCTAATTTGTAGCTAAAACGTAAGCTCTTTCATGTTCTAATGTTTATACAGCTGGATATTTTTACTGAAGCAATTCAGGTTAAGTACCTTTAGCTCAAGGGTACAACGGCATTGCCCCACCTGGGAATTGAACCTGCAACCTCTGAGTTACAAGCCCAGCTCCCCTAACCATTACACTACACTGTAGGGCTCCTGTAGAGCAGTGTAAGACAGCTGGGACGAGGGTTGGACGCTTTCCGTCGTTACTATGGTTTAACTCCGTCAAACCTCGCGACAGTCGGACAAAATAGGGACAAAAATAGGGTTACTATCTAACCACGACCCATTTTACACAGTTTTGTTCATTTATTGTTACTGCACTCACTGCTGCCTGCTGCCTGTGCACACTGCACTCACTACTGCCCCTGTGCACACTGCACTCACTACTGCCCCTGTGCACACTGCACTCACTACTGTCCTCTGTGCACACTGCACTCACTACTGCCTCTGCCTGTGCACACTGCACTCACTACTGCCTGCTGCCTGTGCACACTGCACTCACTACTGCCTGCTGCCTGTGCACACTGCACTCACTACTGTCTCTGTGCACACTGCACTCACTACTGCCCCTGTGCACACTGCACTCACTACTGTCTCTGTGCACACTGCACTCACTACTGCCCCTGTGCACACTGCACTCACTACTGTCTCTGTGCACACTGCACTCACTACTGTCTCTGTGCACACTGCACTCACTACTGCCCCTGTGCACACTGCACTCACTACTGCCTCTGTGCACACTGCACTCACTACTGTCTGCACACTGCACTCACTACTGCCCCTGTGCACACTGCACTCACTACTGCCTGCTGCCTGTGCACACTGCACTCACTACTGTCTCTGTGCACACTGCACTCACTACTGTCTGCACACTGCACTCACTACTGCCTGCACTCACACACTGCACTCTGCTGCCTGTGCACACTGCACTCACTCTCTGCACACTGCACTCACACTGTCTCTGTGCACACTGCACTCACTACTCTGCACTCACTGCACACTGCACTGCACTCACTACTGTCTCTGTGCACACTGCACACTGCACACTACTGTCTCTGTGCACACTGCACTCACTACTGTCTCTGTGCACACTGCACTCACTACTGTCTGCACACTGCACTCACTACTGTCTCTGTGCACACTGCACTCACTACTGTCTCTGTGCACACTGCACTCACTACTGCCTCTGTGCACACTGCACTCACTGCCTGTGCACACTGCCTCACTACTGTCTCTGTGCACACTGCACTCACTACTGCCTCTGTGCACACTGCACTCACTACACACTGCACTCCTCTGTCTCTGTGCACACTGCACTCACACTGCCCCTCTGTGCACACTGCACTCACTACTGCCCCCTGCACACTGCACTCACTACTGTCTCTGCACACTGCACTCACTACTGCACACTGCACTCACTGCCTCCCTGCACACTGTGCACACTCACTACTGCCTCTGTGCACACTGCACTCACTACTGCCTCTGCACACACTGCACTCACTCACTACTGCCCTGTGCACACTGCACTGCCTCTGCACACTGCACTCACTGTCTCTGTGCACACTGCACTCACTACTGCCTCTGTGCACACTGCACTCACACACTCACACTGCCTACTGCCTCTGTGCACACTGCACTGCACTGCACACTGCACTCACACTGTCTGCACACTGCACTCACTACTGCCTCTGTGCACACTGCACTCACTACTGCCTGTGCACACTGCACTCACTACTGCCCCTGTGCACACTGCACTCACTACTGTCTCTGTGCACACTGCACTCACTGCACACTGCACTCTGCCTGTGCACACTGCACTCACTACTGTCTGCACACTGCACTCACTGCTGCTCAGGTGACCTTGTTGTTTAGGCTGTGTGTTTGCTCTTTGCTCACCACAGCCTGTCGTCAGTGTGTGTCTCGGTGGGCCAGACTGTGAGAGCATGATGTTAGTGTCACACTGCAGCTCAGAGGGGCTGTGCACACTGGGGGCTGTGGGGTGTCAGGGGTGTGGGGTGTGTGGGGGTGGGGGTGTGGGGGGGCCTGTGGGCTGTGGTGTGTGGGGGGTGTGGGGGTGTGGTGGGGGTGTGTGGGGTGGGGTGTGTGGGGGGTGTGGGGTGTGTGGGTGTGGGGTGTGGGGGTGTGGGGTGTGGGGTGGGGGTGTGGGCTGTGTGGGGTGTGGGTGGGGTGTGTGGGGGGTGTGGGGGTGTGGGCTGTGGGCTGTGTGGGGCTGTGTGGGGGCTGTGGGGTGTGTGGGGGTGTGGGGGACTACAGTTTCACTTGGTTTTATGACCATCGCTACATAGTTGTGTTTTGGTAGCGAGGGGAGAATGAGGCCAGGGCTCGAGAGTAACGGTTGCTCAGTTGCCTTTGGCAATGAGATTTGGGCGATTGGCAACCATTTCATAGTGTGTGGTGGCCCCCCTTGGCAACCACTTTTTACGTAAAAAATAAGAAAGAATTTAAGATTTATTTAGTTTTGGTGCCTCCATAAAGTTACTGACTAGAGAGCCGCAGTGTCTGCAGGTTTAACTCCAGTCCTGGAGGGGCCGCAGTGTCTGCAGGTTTAACTCCAGTCCTGGAGGGTCCGCAGTGTCTGCAGGTTTAACTCCAGTCCTGGAGGGGCCGCAGTGTCTGCAGGTTTAACTCCAGTCCTGTCTGCAGGTTTAACTCCAGTCCTGGAGTCCTGGGGGCCGCAGTGTCTGCAGGTTTAACTCCAGTCCTGGAGGGGGCGCAGTGTTCCGTTTCCGCCCCACATTGTGCATGTCTCCTCAGGTCTTCGCCATCGTGGTTTTCGCCTGCATCACGGCGGAGGGATACGCTAACCAGATCCACAGCTTTGAGCTGGTGTGCGTGTTCAACGGGAGCGCGGCGGCCTGCCAGTACGCGGTGGGGGTGGGGGTGCTGTCCTTCCTGGGGTGCGTGTCCTTCCTGGTGCTGGACGCCTACTTCCCCCACATCAGCAACGCCAAGGAGAGGAAGCACATCGTCACCGCCGACCTCACCTTCTCAGGTAAAGGGGCTTCGTTTACATCACGTTACATTACAGGCATTGAGCAGACGCTCTTATCCAGAGCGACTTACACAGTTTACATTTCTTTACATACAATCCATTTATACAGCTGGATATTTTACTGAAGCAATTCAGGTTAAGTACCTTTAGCTCAGGGGTACAACAGCAGTGCCCCCACTTGGGAATTGAACCTGCAACCTCTGAGTTACAAGCCCAGTTCCCCCTAACCATTACACTACACTGCCAGCCAGTTTAGTTTATTTGGTTTAGTTGTGCAGGGACAATGCACATTAATTAACATCGCTGTAAATGTGCCCGTTTTAGCCGACTGGCTAATTGTCAACTGTAGTCCCTGCAGGGTGTTGATCGTCAGATAAAAGCACAATAAAAACAAGCAATTAGTGTTTTCAGAATTAGTACATGCAGCACAGTTAAAGCACTTCAGACACACTATAACGCAAAATTAAGCATCATTAAGTGTGTCCACGGCCGTATTCTGATAAAAGGGCAACATGAAACGCATGCATCCTTTAAATAATATTATTATAATTTAATAATAACAGTCATCACGTTCGTAATAGTAGACCAACACTTAGACTTCCCTAAAGCGCACTGTCACATGTCAGTGGGCGGGGTCACAGATCCGCTGGCTCTACACAGTCTTCTATTTCTCCCTCACACAGGAAGTGGAATACAGGAAGTCAGAAAGGTCCCTAAAAGCCCGACAAGGGGACTGGCCCGAATGGTTTTCACTTTGAGTTTTGTATTTTTTTTATTTTGTATTATTCTTTTATTTTGTTTCAGATTTTTTCCAGTTTTTCTCCCAATTTAGTAGCCAATTACACCCTCAATTTATTTAGACTTGCCCTCCCCACACGAGTCCACCGCTCGTCTCTATGAGGCAAGCTAATTCTCAGAGGGCAGTGAACTCCGCTTCCTTCGAGACGGAATTCGCCCCCACCCACATTCTGGAGACTCCCTTACGTGCTTCACGGCGGACCCGAGCCGGCTCACCCTCCCCCCTTCCCCTGGGGTGGACAGCCAAACACCGCCCCCGATCAGGGCTGACAACCAGGGCTGGTCTGGTAGAGACGGGTTTCGAACTGCGACCCTGACAGGCAGCGCACACCGCATCGGACCAGCCAAGATACAGTGCATTAAACCGCTACACTATCCACTGCCTGAGTTTTGTATTTTGAGTTTAAAAATGAACATCAGTTCAAATGGATTTATAAGGCAACCAGATGTTCAGTTCAATTCAATTCAATAAAAAAAACAGTATTTATCCCCGAAGGGCAATTATGAAGACAGCACAGTAAAACATAAAACCATCAAACAACAAGAACAACAACAAACCAATAAACTAATAGTTGGCAAGATGTTCTCCCTGCCAATGCCTTAATGAACTACGAGTGGTACTTTAGGGTGCTATCAGTGCAGTGCCGTTTCTCCCTCCACAACATCCAGAGGATCCGACCGTTCCTCACCCAAGAGGACACACAACTCCTGGTCCAGGCCCTGGTGATCTCACGTCTGGACTACTGCAATTCCTTGCTGGCAGGCCTTCCGGCCTACGCCATCAAGCCACTGCAAATAGTCCAGAACGCTGCTGCTCGCCTGGTGTTCAACCAGCCGAAGTTCACCCACGTCACCCCTCTACTCTCCTCTCTGCACTGGCTCCCCATTGCAGCACGCATCAGATTCAAGTCACTGGTGCTTGCTTTTCAAGCGGCCAGAGGTACTGCTCCCCCATACCTCCAGTCACTCATCACTCCCTACACACCTCCCAGACCCCTCCGCTCCGCCTCCTCTGGTAAACTGACTGTCCCTTCCCTCCGGGCACCTGGCAGCCACTCCTCGCGGTCTCACTTCTTCTCTGTCCTGATCCCTCGCTGGTGGAACGACCTTCCGCAATCGGTCAGGACCGCGGAATCACTTACGATCTTCCGCAAGAGACTCAAAACCCACCCCCTCAGACTCCACTACCACTGAACTCTGTCCATCTAGCTAAATTGTCTTAACCAACTGTTTACTTGTTCAACACTATACTCCCCCCCCCAAAAAAAAAAAAAAAATATTAAAAAAATTCACTAACCTTTTCCTTCCCAGTGTTACAGGTATGGTACGCAACTGCCTGCAATGATGTCTATCGCTGTATTCCTGCACTGTTCTTGTGCGCAAACTATGATTGTTCCTACCATGTATTAATGCACATCTTGTACGTCGCTCTGGATAAGAGCGTCTGCTAAATGCTGTAAATGTAAATGTAAAATAGAAAGGTTGGTGTGTCAGGGTGCATTTGTTCTCATGCTTTGTACATGCGCTTTGTGATCACACTCTTGGGTGTTTTAAATCCTTGTTGTTTTAAAGTTTCACGTTCTTTGGATGCTCGTTTTTAGTTTCTGTTCCTTCCTTAGGCATGTGGGCGGGGCTGTGGTTTGTGTGCTTCTGCTTCCTGGCCAATCAGTGGTCGCACACGACGAACCTAGCGGTCGTCCCAGCAGCAGTTGCTGCCCGGGCAGCCATCGCGTTCTCCTTCCTCTCCGTCCCGACCTGGGTGAGTGGCCACTTCCTGTGACGAGCGAAACAAATCTGCTTCCTGTTAAGACACTGTTCTAGTGTGTGGATGAGCCCCACGGTCTGCACCCTGTTAAGACACTGTTCTAGTGTGTGGATGAGCCCCACGGTCTGCATCCTGTTAAGACACTGTTCTAGTGTGTGGATGAGCCCCACGGTCTGCACCCTGTTAAGACACTGTTCTAGTGTGTGGATGAGCCCCACGGTCTGCACCCTGTTAAGACACTGTTCTAGTGTGTGGATGAGCCCCACGGTCTGCACCCTGTTAAGACACTGTTCTAGTGTGTGGATGAGCCCCACGGTCTGCATCCTGTTAAGACACTGTTCTAGTGTGTGGATGAGCCCACGGTCTGCATCCTGTTAAGACACTGTTCTAGTGTGTGGATGAGCCCCACGGTCTGCACCCTGTTAAGACACTGTTCTAGTGTGTGGATGAGCCCCACGGTCTGCACCCTGTTAAGACACTGTTCTAGTGTGTGGATGAGCCCCACGGTCTGCATCCTGTTAAGACACTGTTCTAGTGTGTGGATGAGCCCCACGGTCTGCACCCTGTTAAGACACTGTTCTAGTGTGTGGATGAGCCCCACGGTCTGCATCCTGTTAAGACACTGTTCTAGTGTGTGGATGAGCCCCACGGTCTGCATCCTGTTAAGACACTGTTCTAGTGTGTGGATGAGCCCCACGGTCTGCATCCTGTTAAGACACTGTTCTAGTGTGTGGTGGAGGCCCCACGGTCTGCATCCTGTTAAGACACTGTTCTAGTGTGTGGATGAGCCCCACGGTCTGCACCCTGTTAAGACACTGTTCTAGTGTGTGGATGAGCCCCACGGTCTGCATCCTGTTAAGACACTGTTCTAGTGTGTGGATGAGCCCCACGGTCTGCATCCTGTTAAGACACTGTTCTAGTGTGTGGATGAGCCCCACGGTCTGCACCCTGTTAAGACACTGTTCTAGTGTGTGGATGAGCCCCACGGTCTGCATCCTGTTAAGACACTGTTCTAGTGTGTGGATGAGCCCCACGGTCTGCATCCTGTTAAGACACTGTTCTAGTGTGTGGATGAGCCCCACGGTCTGCATCCTGTTAAGACACTGTTCTAGTGTGTGGATGAGCCCCACGGTCTGCATCCTGTTAAGACACTGTTCTAGTGTGTGGATGAGCCCCACGGTCTGCATCCTGTTAAGACACTGTTCGTGTGTGGATGAGCCCCACGGTCTGCATCCTGTTAAGACACTGTTCTAGTGTGTGGATGTCTGCATCCTGTTAAGACACTGTTCTAGTGTGTGGATGAGCCCCACGGTCTGCATCCTGTTAAGACACTGTTCTAGTGTGTGGATGAGCCCCACGGTCTGCATCCTGTTAAGACACTGTTCTAGTGTGTGGATGAGCCCCACGGTCTGCATCCTGTTAAGACACTGTTCTAGTGTGTGGATGAGCCCCACGGTCTGCATCCTGTTAAGACACTGTTCTAGTGTGTGGATGAGCCCCACGGTCTGCATCCTGTTAAGGCACTGTTCTAGTGTGTGGATGAGCCCCACGGTCTGCATCCTGTTAAGACACTGTTCTAGTGTGTGGATGAGCCCCACGGTCTGCATCCTGTTAAGACACTGTTCTAGTGTGTGGATGAGCCCCACGGTCTGCATCCTGTTAAGACACTGTTCTAGTGTGTGGATGAGCCCCACGGTCTGCATCCTGTTAAGACACTGTTCTAGTGTGTGGATGAACCCCACGGTCTGCATCCTGTTAAGACACTGTTCTAGTGTGTGTATGAGCCCCACGGTCTGCGTCCTGTTAAGACACTGTTCTAGTGTGTGGATGAGCCCCACGGTCTGCATCCTGTTAAAGCACTGTTCTAGTGTGTGGATGAGCCCCACGGTCTGCATCCTGTTAAGACACTGTTCTAGTGTGTGGATGAGCCCCACGGTCTGCATCCTGTTAAGACACTGTTCTAGTGTGTGGATGAGCCCCACGGTCTGCATCCTGTTAAGGCACTGTTCTAGTGTGTGGATGAGTCCCACGGTCTGCATCCTGTTAAGGCACTGTTCTAGTGTGTGGATGAGTCCCCACGGTCTGCATCCTGTTAAGACACTGTTCTAGTGTGTGGATGAGCCCCACGGTCTGCATCCTGTTAAGACACTGTTCTAGTGTGTGGATGAGCCCCACGGTCTGCATCCTGTTAAGACACTGTTCTAGTGTGTGGATGAGCCCCACGGTCTGCATCCTGTTAAGACACTGTTCGCAGTGAGCGCAGCTTAGAGTACGATTGAGTGTTTCAGAATGAGGAGGGGAAAGAGCAGAAATGCATTCATGATGAGCAGTGATGTTGGGGCCTCTGAGTGGCGCCACTGGTAAAGGCACTTGTTCTGAGTGCAGGTTTCCCACTGCAGCCTGGGTTCGAGCTTGGGTTGAGTCCTGTGCGGGGGCAGCGATTGGCTGTCTGTCCCCAGGGGGAGGGACATTGTCTGTCTGCGAGCGAGAGGCTCTGTGTGTGTCGGAGTTACTGTCAGTGGCTTGGCTCAGAGGAGGGGGGGAGAGAAGCCGACAACACATTCGCTGCACACAGAAGTGGCTCTGGGGTGCTGGAGTTACGGGTGTTGGCTTGGCGAGTTGTCTTTGTCGCCGCCGGTCACAGGGCTACGGCAGCGAACTATAAGGGAGGGGGATTGACCTGAAAACAGCGGGTGTAATTGGCTACCAAATTGGGAGAAAAACAGGAGAAAAATCTGAAACAAAATTGTAAAAAAAAAAAACGATTACAGATCCCCCAGCATTTCAACACTGTACAGACAGGACACACGCTCTCCTTCCACATGAGTGTAATACCTGCTTCCCCCCACAGGGGGTCCTGGCCTTCCTCGCCCTGAGGAGGTATCGGCAGGGTGTGGTCGACCTCGGTCAGAGCCAGGCAGACTTCGCCCCCGACCAGGCCCCGCCCTACTCCTCCGCCACCCCTGAGGGCTTCCACCAGCCCCCCTTCAGCCCCTCCAACGCCCAACCGCAAGAGGAGCCCGGGTTCCAGGCTCCGGTCTTCTGAGGTCACATGGCATGATGGGAGGGGAGGGGCTTTCTGAGAGCAGCCAATAAGGACTCTGTGTGGAGGACTAGTCCTTGCACTCCATGGTTTTAATTGGATGTTTAAACCCCCTAAATTACATTCCTGTTCCCCCAGGAGGGCTCTGACATCATGCACACAATTTTTCACAAGTTGCTATTTATGAAACAGCAGAGGGCACATTTGTAACAAGGATGTATGAAATCCTCTCGTAAGCAACGCCGCGAGTAAGTTGCCGCAGGTGTGAATTTAAGACAGATTTAAGTGTGCTAATGTGGGGTATGTATGCTAGATTATTATTATTGTTTATTTGTTTCAGATTTTTTCCAGTTTTTTCCCCAATTACACCCGATATTTATTTAGATTTGCCCTCCCCCACACAAGTCCGCCGCTCGTCTCTACGAGGCAAGCTAATTCTCCATGGGCAGCGAACTCCGCCTCCTTCGAGACGGAATTCGCCCACCCACGTTCTGGAGACTCCCTTACGTGCTTCACGGCGGACCCAAGCCGACTCACCCTCCCCCTGGGGCGGACAGCCAAACGCCGCCCCCGATCGGGGCTGACGACCAGGGCCGGTCTGGCAGAGACGGGTTTCAAACCGCATCCCTGACAGGCAGCGCACACCGTATCGGACCAGCCAAGATACGGTGCGTTAGACCGCTACGCTATCCGCCGCCCCATGTATGCTGTGTTTAAAACACGCTAATGTGCGCTATGTATGCTACAGTGTAAAATTATATTTTTTAATGATTTTCCTTGTAGATGCTATACATGGTTTGGTAATGTATAGATTGTAAAGCTCTATAACTTTGTGTGGTTTGTGTAATGATAGTTTAATCACTGTAGAGGTGTTCTGTAGACTGCCCCTGTGTGCTGAACAGACATTGTTGTGTTACTTGTGCTAAATGCTGTTAACCAGGTTACAAATATTTACATTTTAGGCATTTAGCGGATGCTCTTATCCAGAGTGACTTACAGAATTTGCATTTCTTTACATGCAATCCATTTATACAGCTGGATATTTTACTGAAGCAATTCAGGTTAAGTACCTTTAGCTCAAGGGTACAACAGCAGTGCCCCACCTGGGAATTTAACCTGCAACCTCTGAGTTACAAGCCCAGCTCCCTAACCATTACACTACACTGTCTTGTGTAAAAACACCTGTAAAAAGGCAGGAAAAGGCCCCTGGATACTGTTAGCGGTTATATTTCTGTAACGTTGCCGTCCTGTTGTAACGGCGTTTTCATGTTACTGAAAGGACATGGAGAGCGTAACATCATAACCTGATTCATGGTGTTTTGCTAAAAATGTCAAAACTGGCAAAAATAAATCATTCAAGCTTAGAGTCCCTTCTCAAAGTAGGGAATGGCTGCCGCCTGCATTCCCCCTCAAATGAGGCAGGGGGCGCTGTTCTGTGAAGCCGCGGGTGGGATCTCTTCCTTTACATCGCACGCAAGGGTCTGTTGTGATTGCTCTTTATTGTTAAGGGAATGGCATTTTATGATTGTTTTTAAATACTTGTTTTGTGATGGGTTCCACCGATGGGTGTGGAGAGGGCTTTGGAAAGGCAGCAACAGGAAGGTGGCTCTTGTGAAGTGAATTCACAACCATTCATTCAAATGAAAACAAATTAATCAGAGAAAGTTTATTTATTTTTGGCAATTTTTTTTCTTAGAATTTTTTGTCAGGAATTGAATGTTACCTGCCTGGTGGATTAACTTTTAAAACTCAAGTGATGCTTCTGTGTGGAGGGAATTGAGGGTTTATTCTGTGTACACGTCGAGATTCTGTCCCTGTGAGCGCTGATGAACATGGCTGTGTGTTGGCTCCAGTTTACACATTTGTCATTTAATAAAGACCTTTTCCCCCCCTGTATTCAATCCAAAAGCAGGCCTTTCCCCCCTCATCTTTTAACTGCTCAGATTTAAACTGAAGTGAACATCTCCTTTCTGGTGTGTGAAATAAGATCTTTAAATCCCTGTTTCCTGAAAAAACATAATTTGCTTAGAATCAAAGTAATTGGACGGTTTTTGACATGTCTGAGCCCAAAGCAGGCCGTGGGGAGGGTAGACCCCACTGCACTGCACGGTGTTAATGCCGAGGGTTCAGTACCACGCAGTGTTCACACACAAGCAAAAACAGTGCTGGGGCGGCGGATAGCGTAGCGGTCTAACGCACCGTATCTTGGCTGGTCGGATGTGAGCTGCCTGTCAGGGACGCGGTTCTAAACCCCGGTCTCTACCAGACCGGCCCTGGGCATCCGCCCCGATTGGGGCGGGGGGCGTTTGGCTGTCCGCCCCAGGGGGGGGTGAGCCGGCTCGGGTCCGCCGTGAAGCACGTAAGAGTGTCTCCAGAACGTGGGTGGGGGCGAATTCCGTCTCGAAGGAAGCGGAGTTCACTGCCCTCTGAGAATTAGCTTGCATCGTAGAGTGTAATTGGCTACTAAATTGGGGGAGAAAAACAGGAAGAAATCTGGAACAAATGTAAATTGGGGGAGAAAACAAAAAAAGTGCTGCTCTCCTCCTAAAAGCAGAGCTCTCCGATGTTCACACATTTGCTGCACCTATATTAACTCTGGGATAAACGATGACAATAAAAACACGATGATGGCGGCTTGTGTTTATCTGGCCCCCACACGGCGGCCATTTTGCCCCAGAGCGGTCAGCTGCGTGACTGGAGAGGGGAACCAAGCAGTTTTTCCAGCTAGCCAATCAGAGGATGGATTAAACCTCCTCCCAAAGCACGCGCCACACCGATTGGTGGGGTGGGGACCTGGGAGATTCCCATTTCTGAAAATCTGAAATTTCTAAAAATTTCCCACAAAAGTGTGATGTTACCGCCAAGGGCCGTGGAGGCCGAGTTCTGAATATGCAGGCAGCACACTTCCTCGTTCCACTTCCTGTTAAAACCACAACCTGCATCACTGCAGCCACAACCTGGACACAAGTACGCAGATAAAATACAGTTTTAATTCAAATGCAAGTACACCTATGAATGTGAAAACAAAACGTTTTTAGTTTGAGGTGGAGGGGTGAAGTACCGATGGACAGACAGAATCCCTCATGTTGCTCAGAGGCACTCAAAACAGACAGACAGACAGAGCGGATTTCAGCCCCAAAGGACACACACCAATTTCAATACGTTTCAAGGAGAGAAGATAGTAATCCATACATATATAAATAAATCAAACTAGTGCGTTTGACATGTTAAAAGGCACGTAGAAGTCACGCCGCTGTGTATACGCAAAGATGTGAAATGTGTTAAAATGAGTGACGTCTAACCACCAAACTACAGCAGCAACAGAACCACACAGGCCCCCTGGTGGTGAGAGAGGAAAACAGCATTCAGGTTCACAACGCTACTCTCCCAACACAGCCTTTAAATTAATCAAGAGTTGTCCTCAACGCACACTTCAAATCCTTTAAGTTTAAAAAACATATTTCACAACAGTACTAGATATGTGCCAAATACTTTAACCCTTTAGACACCAGTAAATATTGCAGGCCACTGACAATTTTAAAATACACTTTCACGCGGTTGCGTTTTACATTTACATTTACATTACATGCGGTTGCAGGTTCGATCCAGAGGTGGGGGCACTTCCTTGGGAAAGGCACTTTAACCTGCTTCGCCTCTAAATATCCGGCGGCAGGAAGTGGATTGTAGGATGGAGAAGACCCGACGTGCCACAGCGGTCTGCCAAATGTGAACGAGCGTTTTCAAGTTCGACTGACATCGGAGAGTTAGAGCAGATCAGATCCACCCCCACCCCCACGCAGGCCCCCTTCTGAGCGCGCTCAGATGTGCAGGTTGGCGAACAGTTTTCGGGGGGTGTGGGAGTCCAGCGGCTTTCCCGGCTGGGTGTGCGGTGGCGTCTCCTCCCTCAGGGGGGCGCTGTTCTCCTTGTCCGCCACCAGGCCTCCGTAACAGCGCCTGCAGGCCGCGTGGTACTTATCCGCTCCTCCGATCACCTCCACCTGCGGGCCACCGGAGGAGGGAGGGGGGGGGGGGTCAGTTCCGGGTCTGTGGCACAAGAGGAACACCGCAGTCAAACCGTAAACAACCTTTACAATTATATACGATACAGGACAAAATGTTAAACCTGCAGACACAGCGCCCCTCCCCCTGCCAGGACTGGAGTTAAACCTGCAGACACAGCGCCCCTCCAGGACTGGAGTTAAAGTTAAACCTGCCCTCCAGACACTGCAGACACTGCGGCCCTCCAGGACAGGACTGCGGCCCTCCAGGGAGTTAAACCTGCAGACACTCCAGGACGAGCCCTCAGACAGGACTCCAGGGAGTTAAACCTGCAGACACTGCGGCCCCTCCAGGACTGGAGTTAAACCTGCAGACACTGCGGCCCCTCCAGGACTGGAGTTAAACCTGCAGACACTGCGGCCCTCCAGGACTGGAGTTAAAGACACTGCGGCCCTCCAGACTGGAGTTAAACTGCAGGCCCCTCCAGGACTGGAGTTAAACTGCGGCCCCCTCCAGGACTGGAGTTAAACCTGCAGACACTGCGGCCCCTCCAGGACTGCAGGCCCTCCAGGACTGGAGTTAAACCTGCAGACACTGTGGCCCTCCAGGACTGGAGTTAAACCTGCAGACATTACTACATTTACATTTTAGGCATTTAGCAGACGCTTTTATCCAGAGCGACTTAGTTTACATTTATTTTCTTTATTTTTGCGATTTTACCCCGGCCGTAGCCCTGTGACCGGCAGTGACAATGGCGAAGCGCTGCCTCCTCCGAGACAACACTCATCTTGCTGTCGACTAATTCCGGCACCCGGCGGACCTGTCGGCTTCCCTCCCCCTCCCCCTCCCCCCCCCTCCCCCCCGCCCCGGTGGCACTCAGGAGGCCCTCCGTTTACATTTCTTTTTACAATCCATTTATACATCTGGATATTTTACTGAAGCAATTCAGGTTAAGTACCTTTAGCTCAAGGGTACAACGGCAGTGCCCCACCTGGGAATTGAACCTGCAACCTCTGAGTTACAAGCCCAGCTCCCTAACCATAATGATAATGTAATGATTAATGCGAAACAGACACTAGCCTGTTTGGATGGGGTTCATGGACAGGACTGATTGCAGTCAGGGGTCAATTCCAATTTAGGTCAAATAAATTGAAGTTCATTTCATTCATGATTGAGTTGAATTTCAATGAATTTTCCTGAAAATGACAATTAAAATAGAACTGTCATTCCATTTTAATCGTCATTAAACTTGACGAGCCCCAACTTCTGGTGAACAGGTAAACCAGCCGCCTTTAGCTCACCTCGGTCTGAATACACAACGAAAGGCGATAGGCCCTCGGTGAAGGGCAGCTGAGGCGTGATTGGCCGCTCACCTCAGTCTCCGCCCCTAGCCTCTTGGTGTAGGCGGCCTCTCTGAAGCACTGCATGCAGACGGCGTTCAGCTTCACCACGCTCTCGGCCAAGGGCACCAGGGTCAGGATGTTCCCAAAGGGCTAGAGAGAGAGAGAGACAGAGAGAGAGAGACATTAACACTGCACTGAGAGAGAGAGAGATTAACACTGCACAGGGAGACAGACATTAACACTGCACTGAGAGAGAGACATTAACACTGCACAGAGAGAGAGACATTAACACTGCACAGAGAGAGAGAGAGAGACATTAACACTGCACTGAGAGAGAGAGAGAGACATTAACACTGCACAGAGAGAGAGCGCAGCGGTGCAGCCAGTCAGGACCCCCCCTCCAAACGTGACCATGTGCAACAAGAGGTATGTGGACACTACATCAGCAACAGCCAATACTACCACCTGTTATACTAGTACTATACCAACAACACCACTACTGCTATTACTAGCTTCTGTTCTGACTACTTCTGCCTAAAACGTAAATGTAATGTACTACTGCTGCTACCGCCATTAGTGACTATATTGAGGAGAACGGTTTGCCACACAGTTTGGCATTGACGATATTCACCACCTGATGGTAGCATTACATTATAATAATGAGCATCACAAATGTCCCTAACAGGCACCCGTACACAGGGAATCTTACTTTATGCACCAGAAGCAGCTTGGGTTCAGCGCCTTGTGTCAAAACTTACTAGGATTCAAACTTGCAACCTGCCCGTTACAAACTAGCAGGCCACCGTGCTGCCACTACAAACAATGACCCTCTTCGGTATAGATTCATTTATTCTTTTTTGTGATTTTAGTAGCCCCCGTCCCCTCCCCCCCCAGCCGCGGTGTTCGCGGTAAGAGCTCGGGGGTTACCGGTGCCAAGAACGGAAGGCGAAACGGAAAAGCAGGGGGTCGTCTCTCTGTACCTTCCTCTGAAACGTCCCGTCCAGAGCGGCCACGATGACGGTCTTTCCGCGGTTCGCCATCTCCTCACAGAACTCCACAGCATCCGGGAACTGCGGTGGCAGGAGGGAGCATCGAGACTTCAGCACACAGGGACACAGGGACACGCTCACACACGGACACACGCACAGACACACACACTCTCACACATGCACGCACGCACACTCACACACACACACACAGCACACAGGGACACGCACACACACACACGGACACGCACACACACACACACAGGGACACACGTGCACACACAGGGACACACACACACACAGGGACACGCACACACACACACACACACACAGGGACACACACACTCACTCTCTCTAAACTAAACCCCAACTAAAAGTAAATACACCAGTCAAATATATTATGAATCGAATGTTTTTAAACGATGCACTAGTCGGCAGAGTGGTATCGGGATCTTTTTTTACAGGCAAATACTGAACAGATCTCTTTTGGGGAGGATCTGATACGGTGTGCAGCCAACAGGAACCGCGATGCTCGCACTTACAAATTGTCCTTCGTCGATTCCGATGACCTCGGCGTCCAGGGCCAGCGTGAACACGTCGCCCAGGCGGCTGGACGGCACCGCCTCCATCGTGTACCTGGGGCGGAGAATCAAACCCGCGATCATCAAACCCGCAATCATCAAACCCGCAATCAATCATCAAACCCGCAATCATCAAACCCGCAATCATCAAACCCGCAATCGTTAAACCCGCAATCATTAAACCCGCAATCAATCATTAATCGTTAAATCAAACCCGCAATCATTAAAAATAGGCTTTACTTTCATAACTTAACACGTTTTGTTGCCAGTGTCAGATACACATCTCATTGTGTGTGTGAGAGAGGGAGGAGGAGGGAGAGAGAGAGAGGGAGGGAGAGAGAGAGAGGGAGAGAGGGAGAGGAGGGGGGAGGGGAGAGAGGGAGGGAGGGGGAGGGGGAGAGAGAGGGGGAGGGAGGGAGGGAGAGAGAGAGAGGGAGGGAGGGAGAGAGGGAGAGAGAGGGAGGGAGGGAGAGAGGGGAGGGAGGGGGAGAGGGAGAGGGAGGGGAGAGGGAGGGAGGGAGGGAGGGAGGGAGGGGAGAGGGAGGGAGGGAGGGAGAGGGAGGAGGGGAGAGAGAGAGAGAGAGAAGAGAAGAGAGAGAGGGGAGGGGGAGGAGAGAAAGAAAGGTGGCAGGGGAACAGACATTTTGAGGTTATCGGAAACAAATATATAAAGTTACATGGAATCAGAACTTTCGCATGACACGAATAATTTAATGATTTTCAAGGTTTCTCCATGGCGCGTGGGAACCCTGCGGGAGTTTTAAAAATATAAAAACAACTCTCCCCCGAATCGGTGTTTAAAACGGCGGTTACCGGTCGTGGGTGGCCATGCCCTGGTCACAGTAGCGGGTGTCTTTGGCATACTTGATCACAAGGCAGCGATACTGCGCGATCTGGAAACGCCTCACCCTCCGCATCAGCTCCGTGCTGGAAAACACACATTCATAAAGACACACCCGCCATGCAGGGTCCAGAAAACACACATTCATGCCATGCAGGATCTACAGAAAACACAAAACAGATCGCCATGTTCGTACAGACAAAACCGCCATGCAGGGTCTACAGAAAACAGATCGCCGTTCGTCGCTAACGTTAGCTGCGCAGTAGGCAGGCAGTGTGGTATCATGGTTATGGAGCTGAGCTTGTAACTCAGAGGTTGCAGGTTCAATTCCCAGGTGGGGGCACTGCCGTTGTACCCTTGAGCTAAAGATACTTAACCTGAACTGCTTCAGTAAAAATATCCAGCTGTATAAATGTATTGTAAAGGAATGTAGACTAAGTCTGCTAAATGCCTGTAATGTAATGTAGTTCAGTGGGTCATGTTAGCAGCTTTGGGCTAACGGCGCTATATGAGGGGCACAATGGCTCATTTGGCGCAAAAAGTCTTGATCCGCATTAGAGTAGCCTACTTCAGCTGTAACTACGCTAATCGTCAGCGAACCATTTAGCAAACGTTCCTCACCTTTTCCCCGAAAACATTGGCCCGAAAATAACCTGCAAGAGCAAAATAATAATAATAATTAGCTAGAGATTACAGAACGCAAAATTACAATATTCTGTCATTTTGGAAGGCTAGCGAAATTATCCATTAGCTGGTAGGCTGTGCAAATCAGCAGTTAGTTTACCTGGATTTGACCCATCGTTTTTCTTGGAGAATTGGGCAAAATGCGCGAAACATTCAAACAGTCCATTTTTGATTCCCGCGCTCTTCTGAAACTAAAACTACTTTGTAGCCACACCACAGATCCAAAGGGTTTGGAGTTGAATGTCCCGCCAGACGTCCATCTTTAAATACGGGCGCTGACGTCACCGACTGCTGCTGCGCATCCTTCTGCGCATCAGTATACGCATGCGCGTCCCGCGCAGACCGTCACCTCCTCCGATGGGCTACCAACCGCGTTCACTGCGCCGACGCCAGCCGATCCACTCCGTTTACAGTTCTGTGAATGTCGCCCTGTACGCAACCGCACGAATTTTTGAAACAGTTTTGAAACACAAGAGAGAAACGTACCCTCAGTTTACCCTCCAAAATAAAACGAGTCCGGAGGAAGTCACTATTGGTTCTGGCGGGAGGAAGTTTGCCGTGTCCGCGAGGGTCCTTTGACAGTGTCAACACAAACCGACACTAATGCGCGTGAAAAGCCACGGATTATTATTTTTATTTCTGATTACAATAGCCTATATAAATTAATCCGCATATGTCACTATTTTGCTGGTTTCGTGTTTTGGAGGATCTCGCGAGATCTCGCACTGTGGTGTTTCCACGCGCATTGTTTCCTATAATGCCGTTATATTTCAGCCAATTTACAGATTTTACGCCTGAGCGAATATTTAAATGTGAGCTGGTCCATGACGCTCGTCGAAAATAATCCGATATCCTCCAGATAAGTCATATTTGTGTATCGTGACATATTTATTTGAACGACTGCAGCAATGCCAATCATTACATTACATTACAGGCATTTCAATCTCAATCTCAATCTTTCAATCTTTATTTTTGTATAGCGCCATTTACAAACAGGTTGTCACACAGCGCTTCACAATTGCCATTTTCCAGAGGGAATCAAAAAACCAGAAAACCATTGGCACCAGTGTGGGAGACTGGAAAATTATTCCCTGATATTATTTTAGCAGGTTGAGTACCTTTAGCTCAAGGGTACATAAGTGTCCCCACCTGGGATCGAACCTGCAACCTCTGAGTTACAAGCCCAGCTCCCTAACACATTATGCTAACACTGCCGCCTCACATGAATAAACTCTGAAAGACGTTTGAGGAAAGTGTCTAGCTTTCACATCACCTCTCCATCCACACAATTACGCAGGGCTGCCGACTTTTCAATATAGTTTGGAGTGAGATGATGTTGTTTTGTTCCGCGAATTTTGCCCAATTCTCCAAGAAAAACGATGGGTCAAATCCAGGTAAACTAACTGCTGATTTGCACAGCCTACCAGCTAATGGCTAATTTGGCTAGCCTCCAAAAATGACAGAATATTGTAATTTAACGTTCTGTAATCTCTAGCTAATTATTTTTTTTTTTTTGCTCTTGCAGCTTATTTTCGGGCCAATGTTTTAGGGGAAAAGGTGAGGAACGTTTGCTAAATGGTTCGCTAACGATTAGCTCAGTTACAGCTGAAGTAGGCTACTCTAATGTTCCGTTGATCGAGCGCACGTCACGTCGACTGAGCGCTTCTCAAACCACTACATTTAAGTCACCATGGCAACCCCGCGGCACGCAATAATGGCGCCTCCAGGGTTGACAACACAAGCATCGGGTGCGCTGCGTTCAGTGTCTACCAGGCAAAGGCTAATTCACAACACCTGTCCCCAATAAGCCACATAGAAAATAAAACACAAAACACATAGTTAGAAAAAGCAGTGTATTAAATGCCTTGTGTTGTTTACTTTACATTCACATGTCCTGAAACATTTACATGAATATTTTCCCGCATAGTTTCATAAAAACGGAAAATTCTGCGAAAAAACGCTTCGGAATAACGACAAATTCAAAATTGGAAGAAAATGATATTAGGATGACCGCCAGCAGGGGGCGCTGCGCGCTGCGAATGCGGCTGTCGGCCAGCGGGCTGGTTTCACAGGAAAAGAGTCGGGGCATTGACTGCAGTGAGCGCTCGAGCAAGGATGTCTGCGCATGACAAGATAAAGGCCCACGTGGCGGTTCTCAGGGAAGGTCTGTCTTTTGTTTAGATTATTATTTTTTCCTCCATTATTAAGTTTGCCGTAATTGTCAGTGACCCCGGTGAGAAATGCTGAACTGTGTAATGCTGTCACCGTGTCGAGTGTCCTGATTTTCAATGCTGTGTGTCTGTGTGTGTGTGTGTGTCTGTGTGTGTCTCTGTGTGTGTGTGTGTGCGTGCGTG
>JAINUG010000469.1:165000-280000 GCA_029706075.1 Aldrovandia affinis
TTTAGCTGAAGATTGTGTGTTTTGGAGAGAAAGCTCTGCTTTAGCTGAAGATTGTGTGTTTTGTGTGTTTTGTTGTTCTCCCTGCAGCTCCTGCTGAAGATGATTGGCAAAAACTGAAGTGACACAAATACCCACAATGCACCGCCACGCGTGACCGTGCCCCCCCCAACCCCCATTGCAAAATGCACACATCACAGAGATGATTGGTGGATGTCCCATTACAGCCGTGAGCATTGCCCCAGTGTCAGCTCACTGTCCCATCACTGTAGCAGGTTTTTCTGTTGTTGTTTTTATCATTTGTTTCTGATTTTCTCCCAATTTAGTAGCCAATTACACCCTCTCTTTTTCATGTCAATCCCCCCCTCGTATTGCGAGCTCGCTGCCGTAGCCCTGTGACCGGCAGTGACAGAGGCAATCGTCTCGTCTCCCCGAGTTGGCACTCGCCAGGCTGTCGACCGTAACTCCGGTACACACAGAGCCACTCCTGTACGCAGTGAATGTCCTGTCGGCTTCCCTCCCCCCTCCCTGGGGTCGACAGCTAATCGCCGCCCCCTAGTGGCGCTCCCGGCCAGAGCCGACCCTGGCGCGGCCGGTGGAATCAAACCCCGCGTAGCAGATGTTAATCACAATTTCCCCCAGCAGTGGGGAAAAGGTTAGAGAGACAACACAGCATTATCGTTTCAGCAAACTCTCAGACAACCACTTCAACGGTTTTAATTATTTTGTCTTACTTGCCATAAACTCTTCCGCAGTTATGTGGATTTTTCAGTTGTCATTTTTCCCCCTCTTAACTTACAAGTACAAGAGGTGAGTTCAATGTTACCTGACTGAGAAATGTTCACATTATCAAATATAAATACAGATATTACTGTCATTATTTTCAAACACAAAGCAATATTAACTACACCGTGATGGGAGTATCTGAAGATGTGCTGGGAGTATCTGAAGATGTGCTGGGAGTATCTGAAGATGTGCACCGTCCCTATCTCCTGTGGCTTTCACTCAAGTAATTATTATTTTTCCCACCAGACAATTTCAATGCAAATCAGTTTCCCACAAAAACCTCTCGCGCTGTGCAATCACTGACTCCTGAATGTGCTTATTTTTCTTTACATTTAGACATTTTCAGCTTTTGTTTCTGCAATAAAGCAAACTCTATATCGCAGATGACGTTTGACATTTTCTTACGTGTGGGCATGATGCATGTGTCAAATTAATATCAATATGAAGCTTTTTTTTTAATGTATGCAGTGTGCTCACTTTGCAGGCCTTGGCCTAAAGCGAGATTGAGACTATTTGAATAGTTATCGTTCCGTGCATGACACAAAGCCCTTTTGACAACCTCTTCAGTGTGATCGCTGCATGAAAGGTTGCGTTGTTGTGTCAGAATGACAGAAGGCCCCGTTGTTTGTCGCCCGGAGGAATTGTCCGGCCGGCTGGTCTGTGTTCTGTAGAGCTGCTTCGCGATTATCGTGGCACGGTGTTGTCCGCCGGGGCCGAATTAGGAGACGAGGCGTGAGTGTTGACCCTCGCATCTCGTGTGTGTTCGTGTTTTTTTCTTCTTCTAATTTTGGGGTGTTACGCGCACATAGCGCGGAGAAGACGCGGCCGGACACCGGAGAAGGTCAAGACGGGGAGCACGCGCTATGGAAGCGCTGATGTCTCGAGCTCCCGCGGTCTCGGGTTACTCGGCATGAGAGTCGCGCGGAGGCGGGGGCCAGGCGATCGCGGCTGAATCCGTCCGGCCGGCGGAGAGGAGAGGAGAGGAGGGCAGGCAGGCGGGACAGCGGGAGTGCTGGCGGCCTCGGCATTCTGCACGCGATGGAGCGAGGGGGGTGACCAGCCTCAGACGCGACGTGTCTCCACCTTCAGAAGTGCTTCAGTTCGGACCCGCGCCGCGAGAGTCGCTCCCCTCTGTGAGTAGAGTACCCTCTCTCCGGGCTCACGGGGTTAGCTCGCGTCGCTGAATCCTATTAACGGGGCAAGACGGCCGAGAGCAAGCCGAGTTTGCGCAAAACTAGCTCGCCCGGTTGTCCGAGCAAAGCCTAAAACGTGGTTTAGTCAGATTTGAGTGCGTTGTCGATATTCAGCGAGTCGATTTCAATGCTCGATTTATATTTGTTTGTTTTTGGTGTGAATTATCCGCGCAATGTGTTGGAATTCCGTAGCAATGGATGTCATTTGGTTTGGGGGTGGGGTGTGGGGGGAGAGGGGGCGGAGGGTGTTGCTGGTGACAGCACGGCTGTAAAATGCGAGTGGAGTTTACCAGCTGACTGTAGCAACAATAATTTCGCTAAAATATGTGCAAGCCCTCGACCCCTTTTCAAAAGTAGCTACCAACCAACTCACCGGCGTAATGCACACATTATGCCCTTATTTTAGTTTGCGTGAAAGGTGGTAAATAGTTACTGCACACGAGAAGGTTACCCCTAACCCCAGTCACATCGCAAACGCGACAACCCATCAGATACACGAACGAAATAAACATTTTAATCAAGTTAAAGGCACAGTACACTTAGAAAGTCTTCTGTACCACCAACCTCTTCAATAACTCGACGTGTCCGTCCAATGACTTATTGCCATGCGTGCGATTGTAGATTCGCTTACAGTCAATGCTGGCGTTTCACTTGTAGGGACCTGGTTTCACAGACTGGCTACCGTTGGGACTAAAACGCGTTTTTAATGTTGATTCGAAGTGCTTTTTCGTGAAGAGGTAGCCCAACACTGTGACGTCCGACGCGAATGCGTGAACTGGGTCACACAGACGAATGGATATTTTATAGCGCTTTGCTTGTTCACCGGCGCAGTATCTGAAATTGATCCCCCCCCCCTTAGAGGGAACCAGGGGAATTTCTAGGATCTGACCTTTAGGGGGGGGCTCAGCCCCCAATGAGAATGTGAAATGTACACATGCAAAAGCACAAGCCCTACATTTTAAATTAATTTACTGTTACATTCCCCCAGAACAAAAACACCACAATGGTGTCGCTCTCAAAATTGAAATACCCCTCTCTCTCCATCTGTGGTATTTCTAAACAGATATTAAGTCAAAATGTTTTTTTAGAAAAGAATGACTAAACATTTTCAGGGGGCTGAGATGAAAGACAGGGGGGGCAGTGTAGTGTAATGGTTAGGGGAGCTGGGCTTGTAACTCAGAGGTTGCAGGTTCAATTCCCAGGTGGGTCACTGCTGTTGTACCCTTGAGCTAAAGGTACTTAACCTGAATTGCTTCAGTGAAATATCCAGCTGTATAAATGGATTGTATGTAAAGAAATGTAAACTGTGTAAGTCGCTCTGGATAAGAGCGTCTGCTAAATGCCTAAAATGTAAATGTAATGCCCCCTAAATAGGGTCTAAAATCGCCACTGGTGTGGACCCCACATTTTGCGAGAGAAATAGCAGGAGCGATCGGTCACGTGCGCTTTCACGTGTAGACTGGTTCACCCGGGTTACCAGCAGAGTGCTCGCTCTTACTGGCGAGGTTTCAGAGGGTAGTGGTGGCGGCGGGAATCTTCCAGAATGTGCCTTAGAATGACTAGAGCAGCCGGAGTTTAGTGAGGTGTGCTTGTGGAAAATACTCGCACTTGGAAAGCGCGTTTGTTTGCCTGTCGGTGGTTTGATAGCATGACGTTGCGGTTTCACGTTGTCACGTTTTCACGCAAGGGCTGGGGGGGAGAGCGCTCACAGGCCACGGCTTGCCCCTGACATAACCAAACCCCCCGTCAACTTTGTCATTCAGCATTCAAATTGTGCAGATTTGCAGGCGGCTCACGCAGGAAAGCCCCCCAGGTCATCAGCGACAGAGATGAACAGAATTAACAACAATCGAGTTATAGTTCCTCGTGACAATGCGGCCTTTCTGTCTTTTTCACGCATTCGCGAAACTGCTCTCTCCTACATTTGGACTCGCATTTAACTAGTTTGTGATTGGAAAAAAAATATATATATATACAGTACCAGTCAAAAGTTTGGACACACCTGCTGGAAACTAGGTTTATCTCATAATTGACAATGTTTTACACCGTATACATTTCTGTAAATACTTAAAAATTACAAAAAAACAATAACATAAGCATGTAACAATAAACAAAAGGAACATCAAAGCAATGTTCAAGAAAATTGAATCTTGGATTCCTCAAAATAGTCACCCTTTGGTGTGAGAATAGCCTCACAACCAGGGGCCATTCGGTTAATAAGTTTTAGCAGGAAATCACCCGACATGTCTTCCCAGCTCCCCTGCAGCAATTCCCAGAGACACTTGTGGGTTGCTTTGCTTTGACTCTTCTGTCCAGTTTGTCCCATACAAGTTGTATGGGATTGAGGTCTGGACACTGGGCAGGCCAGGTCTTTAGTTTGAGTTGTCCTTCACGTTCCTCCTTCACCAGATAGTTCTTGCACAACTTCAAGGTGTGTTTCGGGTCGTTATCTTGCTGAAGAATGAAGGAGTGCCCAATTAGCCGTAATCCAGATGGAAGGTGTGTCCAAACCTTTGACTGGTACTGTATATATATATATATATATATTGGTGCGGTTATAGTTTGTGTGTAGGACAGTGGCATTGAAGTAGAATCAGCTGCGCTGTTTATTCTGAATGTTGGGTCGCAGTGACCCGGACACAGTTCGACGCTGAGTGACCCGGACACAGTTCGACGCTGAGTGACCCGGACACAGTTCGATGCTGAGTGACCGCTGCAGCTGGTCCGATCTCCCCCTGTGAGAGGTTTACGTTTCTGCCTTACCTGCGCAGACTCCGATCATAGCTGGTTGTCATGGCTACAGGTAGTGGTTAGCCTCCAGGTGTGGCTGGCGAGGGGCCCGGGACAGGTGTGCTCTTTGCTGCATGTTTGAATACGAACTCGAGCATTTTTATTTGACATGTATTTTCACCAGCTGATACGATGCCTTAGGCACTGCCGCACACTCACACCAGTGGGTAGCCTGCCTTTACCGGCTGTGCCACTAGGTGGCGCCGGCGGACTGTGCGTTTGATGGTGCATATCAAAGCGGTGGCTAACCGTCTCTGCTGAGTTTGCCTCCCGGAGCTGTGCGATTTAACGCGGAGCATCGCGTTATTCTCTGTCAGCACGCGGGTGGAGATGTGCTGAAGACACAGAAGATGTCTGCTAGCAGAGCTCTGAAACATGGACCAAGATCCTCAAGAGTAACCAGATGCTCCACTCCTGCATCCTCTCCAACTCTGCCCAGTTAGCAGGGATTTGCGGTGCTGCGTTCGAGTTTCTGAGTGTGAATAAAGACGTGTTCCCGAGGACAGAATGCCACAGTCAGGCACGTGCACAGATAGGGCCCAAGGGGGGCTGGAGCCCCTGCCCTTTTGCCCTCAGAGTCAAAAAGTGCCCTTTTTTGGGCTGGTTTTAATTGTATTTTATTTTTTCTTTATTTGTTATTGAAATTCTATTAAATATAAAGAGGGAAAGGTACAGTAGTATCCACACAAAAATACATCTTATCAATTTAAAAAGTACTCCGCTCTCCACCCCCCCCCCCCACCCCGCCATCCAAATGGTTTTGTCTCAATCAATCAACGTCGCATCTTCCGACATTCCGAATACAACTTCGTCATGAAAAGCATCGCATCCCCAGCCCCAGTTCGGTTACGGTGAATGATATCACTCAGGTAGGCACTGTTTTAATTATGAAACCACGATTAAACAACACTTACTTACTTTTTATGTTATATATCCGTTAAAAAAACTATGAAGTAGGTCAGTAGGACTTGCCACCTTCACGCTGTAATTTCGTCATTACTAGCCTCGGTACTCGCGAGCAAGTAAGCCTAATTATCATTAAAACAACGTTATCTCCGTCATGCAGGACAACTTACAAATATGCAATTAATTTCTGAAGCAGGTAGTTATGTTTTGTATAGTTTTGCTAGTTTAGTGTAGTCACCCCCTTTTCTTTATAGCCAGTTTTCTAAAAACGTGTTTGGGCATGTGACAGTGTGTTTCCCTGTTAAAATAAAAGTTTTTAGTTTGAATGCCATTAAATTGCATCCTTCCTAACTTTCTTTCTCAAAGAAACCACTGATTTGATGAGACTGAATTGGTCTTGCTTGAGACTGACTTGCATTACTACATCAAATCTGTGGTTTCTTCATGGAATAATGTGTTTCAGTAGAATTTAAACAGGTCCCATGTTATGAACATAGTGTGTGATTATGGATGGCGGTGGTGTGGCAACATCGGGGTGGGAATAGTGCGTGTCGGTGGGGTGAGTGCCCTTTTTTTTGCTTGAGCCCCCGCCCCCCAAAATGTCTGTGCACGGCCCTGGCCACAGTGTTGGTCACACCCCTTCACCCACGTTCATGATATGTGTCACACTTTGAATGTTTTCCACCTCGACGCGAGGGAGACAGAACTCTGCGTTTAGAACACGACGCTCGCCGTCAGACGGAGAGTCTGCAGTTTGATCGGACAGATGCGCTCGACCCAGCTTTTCAATGTTTAAAACGCTGGGTGTTTAATGTCTAAAATGCTGGCTGTTTAATGTTTAAAACACTGGGTGTTTAATGTCTAAAACGCTGGCTGAAGGGCCAGTGTGGGTGCAGGCTTTTGTTGTAGCCCTGCACTAACACACCTGATTTGACTAATGAAAGTCTCGATTGAAGACCACGATTGGTGGATTAGTTGAATCAGGCTTTTTAGTTCTGGGCTAGAACAGAAGCCTGCACCCACACTGGCCCTTCTCGGGTAAGACTGGACACCCCTGGTGTAAGGGATATGAGGCCAGTGGCCCATCAGGAGTGATGCGGATCTCGGCTTTCTGGAGAAACGCAGTCAGACCAACGACCCACAGATTCACACCTTCACATGATCTCTTCCTCTCTCCCTCTCTCCCCCTCTCTCCCTCCCTCTCTCTCTCCCTCCCTCTCCCCCTCCCTCTTCCCCCCTCTCCCTCCCTCCTCCCCTCTCTCCCCTCTCCCCCTCTCTCTCCCTCTCCTCCCTCTCCCCCTCTCCCCTCTCTCTCTCTCTCTCTCTCTCTCTCCCCCCCTCTCTCCCCTCCCCTCTCTCCCCCCCTCTCCCTCTCTCTCTCTCCCTCCTCTCTTCCCCCTCTCCCTCCCTCCTCCCCCTCTCTCTCTCCCTCTCTCTCTCTCTCTCCCCCCTTTCCCTCTCCCTCCCTCCTCCCCCTCCCCCTCTCTCTCTCTCTCTCTCTCCCCCTTTCTCTCTCTCCCTCCCTCTCCCCCCCTCCCCTCTCTCTCTCTCTCTCTCCCCTCTCCTCTCTCTCTCCCTCCCTCTCTCCCTCCTCCTCTCCTCTCTCTTTCTCTCTCTCTCCCTCTCTCTCTCTCCCTCCCCCCTCCCTCTCCTCCCTCCCTCCCTCTCCCTCCCTCCCCCTCTCCCTCTCTCTCTCTCTCTCTCCCTCCCTCCTCCCCCCCTCCCCCTCTCTCTCCCCTCTCTCCTCTCTCTCTCTCTCTCTCCCTCCCTCTTCCCCCCCTCTCCCTCTCTCTCCCCTCTCTCTCTCTCTCCTCCCCCCCAGGTCCCACTCATGCCCCGCCCCCCGTCCCCATTGCCCTGGGCGACGCCCTGCGGGAGGAGAGGAAAGCGTCCGAGGGCCTGCGTGTCTCCGCTCTGCGCCGGCTCCCCCTGCTGGCGGCCGTGGTGACTGCGCCCCTGGACCCCCGGTTCCGCCTGCGGGGGCGGGGCATGGCGCTGGCCTGCCTGCTCGCCCTGGCGCTGCTGCTGTACCTCAACCGACCTGCAGGGGGCGGCCTCGGCCTCGGGGGGGTGGGGCTGGGGGCCGGGGGCGGGGCTGGGGGGCGGGGGGCGGTGCTATAACAGCACCTACCCCCTCTCCCCGCCCGAGCGCACGGCGGGGGGGCTGCGGTATCGCATCGGGGTGGTCGCTGACCTGGACACGGCCTCGCGCCGCGGCGGCGCCTGGGTCAGCTTCCTGCGGCGGGGCCACCTGCTGGTGACGGAGGGGGGCGCGGGCCTGGCGCTGGAGTGGGACGCTGGGAGGGTGGAGCTGGAGGGTCACCTGGCGGAGAAGGGGCGTGGCATGGAGCTGTCGGAGCTGGTGGCGTTCGACGGGCGTCTGTACAGCGTGGACGACCGCACGGGCGTGGTCTACCGCATCGAGGGCAACGCTGCTGTGCCCTGGGTCATCCTGCCTGACGGGGATGGGTCCGTCTCCAAAGGTGAGAGGAGAGGAGAGGAGGGGTAGGGGCTAGGGGCTAGGGGCTAGGGTAAGCCCTAATTCTCCAACCCCCTAACCCCTTAACCCCTTGCGACCTGTAAAATGCTGGAATGTATTATTCGGGATAAGTTGGAATTCTTGAAAAATAATAGTATTTTAACCACTTATTGCCTGAATTTTAAAAAATATATAAATTAATTTTTTGCTGTATTAAGGTCTTAAGGGGTTTGAGGCTAATTTGCAGCAATCGTCAACAAGGGGTTAAGGGAGAGCCAGCATGGATTTCTCAAGGGGAGGTCATGCCTAACAAACCTCCTGGACTTTTTTGAAGAGGCTACAAAGTGTGTTGACCTGAACCAGGCTTATGATATTATATATTTGGACTTTCAGAAAGCATTTGACAAGGTACCACATGAGAGGCTCATTGTTAAAATGAATTCAGTAGGAATTGCAGGAGTTGTTTCAGAGTGGGTTCATAATTGGCTGCAAGGGTGAATACAAAGAGTAACAGTAGGTGGGTCCGTATCTGACCTCGGTGCTGTGGGCAGTGGTGTCCCGCAGGGATCGGTGCTGGGACCTCTGCTCTTCCTTATTTACATAAGTGATCTTGATATGGACATTAGTAGCAAAATAGTTAAATTTGCAGATGATACTACACTTGGGGGTTTGGCAAACAGTTTGGAATCAACTAAAGTAATCCAAGATGATTTAAACAAAATCCAAGAATGGGCAGATACATGGCAGATGACATTCAATATTGCTAAATGTAAAGTTATGCATGTGGGAAATAAAAACATTTGACAGGAGTATTTTATGGGAGGAGAAAAGTTAGTAGGTGTTCAATTAGAAAAATACTTAGGAATTGTAGTTGATAAAAGCCTATCTGCATCAAAGCAGTGTGCTACAGCAGTGAAAAAATCCAACAGGATGCTGGGATACATAGAAAAAAGTATTGAGTATAAATCAAAGGAGGTTATATTAATGTTATATAATGCCTTTGTCAGACCTCACTTAGAATACTGTGTGCAGTTCTGGGCACCGCACTACAAGAAAGACATAGAAGCTCTTGAAAAAGTCCAAAGAAGGGCAACTAAACTGATACCTGCAATGAAAGGTAAAAGTTGAGGATAGACTTAAGGCACTCAATCTATTTAAGCTTAGCAAACTGAGACTTAGGCAGAAATACGCACCGTATTTGATTGAGTTTTTTATTTGATTGATTTTTTGAATTCCTAAAAGGGATTAACAAAGTGAAATACCAAAGATTTTTTAAGATACGTGGGGTCAACAGAACAAGAGGCCACAGGTGGAAATTAGTTAGAGATTCCACACAGATATTAGGAATTATTTATTTACACAGAGAGTAGTCAGTGCCTGGAACAGCTTGCCAGGCCTGGTAGTAGAGGCAGAAACACTTGGGCTATTCAAGTCCAGGCTAGATGCAGCACTAGATTCTCTTTAGATTAGGACATGACGAGCCTAGATGGGCCGAACGTCATTATGTATTCTTATGTTCTTATGTTCTTATAAATAATAACAGACTTACTTCCTGTCAGGTAGTGCCCTCTGGTGCCCCGCCCCCTCTCCCCTGACCCCTGACCCCTCTCTCCCCTCCCCCAGGGTTTAAGGCAGAGTGGTTGGCTGTGAAGGATGAGCAGCTGTACGTGGGGGGGCTGGGGAAGGAGTGGACCACCGCCACCGGTGAGGTCGTCAACGACAACCCAGAGTGGGTGAAGGTGGTGGGTTACCGCGGCAACGTCCATCACGAGAACTGGGTTCCCCAATACCACGCCCTGCGGACAGCAGCCGGGATCGCCCCCCCAGGTGAGGGCAAGAGGATGCGCTGCAACTGTATTTTCATCTCCCTCCCTCCCTCTCTTTCTCCATCTCCCACTCTCGATCTCTCTCCCTCTCACTCTCTCTTTCTCCATCTCCCACTCTCTCTCTCTCACTCTCACTCTCTCTTTCTCCATCTCCCACTCTCTCTCTCTCACTCTCACTCTCTCTTTCTCCATCTCTCTCTCTCTTTCTCCATCTCTCTCTCCCACTCTCTCCTTCTCTCTCCCTCTCACTCTCTCACTCTCCATCTCTCTCTCTCTCTTTCTCCATCTCTCTCTCTCAAATTAAAAACTCAAAGCTTTATTGGCATGATGAGTATAAGGTATGAAGTATTCGCAGTGTTAGTGACGCAGTGTTAGTGACTCAGTGTCAGTGATGCAGTGTTAGTAGCACAGTGTTAGTGATGCAGTGTTAGTAGCACAGTGTTAGTGATGCAGTGTTAGTGATGCAGTGTTAGTACGCAGTGTTAGTGACGCAGTGTTAGTGACTCAGTGTTAGTGATGCAATGTTAGTGATGCAGTGTTAGTGATGCAGTGTTAGTGACGCAGTGTTAGTGACGCAGTGTTAGTAGCGCAGTGTTAGTGACTCAGTGTCAGTGATGCAGTGTTAGTGACGCAGTGTTAGTGATGCAGTGTTAGTGACGCAGTGTTAGTGATGCAGTGTTAGTGATGCAGTGTTAGTGACGCAGTGTTAGTAGCGCAGTGTTAGTGATGCAGTGTTAGTGACGCAGTGTTAGTGACTCAGTGTTAGTGATGCAGTGTTAGTAGCGCAGTGTTAGTGATGCAGTGTTAGTGACTCAGTGTTAGTGATGCAATGTTAGTGATGCAGTGTTAGTGATGCAGTGTTAGTGACGCAGTGTTAGTGACGCAGTGTTAGTAGCGCAGTGTTAGTGACTCAGTGTCAGTGATGCAGTGTTAGTGACGCAGTGTTAGTGACGCAGTGTTAGTAGCGCAGTGTTAGTGACTCAGTGTCAGTGATGCAGTGTTAGTGACGCAGTGTTAGTGACTCAGTGTTAGTGATGCAGTGTTAGTAGCGCAGTGTTAGTGATGCAGTGTTAGTGACTCAGTGTTAGTGATGCAATGTTAGTGATGCAGTGTTAGTGATGCAGTGTTAGTGACGCAGTGTTAGTGACGCAGTGTTAGTAGCGCAGTGTTAGTGACGCAGTGTTAGTGATGCAGTGTTAGTAGCGCAGTGTTAGTGATGCAGTGTTAGTAGCACAGTGTTAGTAGCGCAGTGTTAGTGACGCAGTGTTAGTGACGCAGTGTTAGTAGCACAGTGTTAGTGATGCAGTGTTAGTAGCGCAGTGTTAGTGACGCAGTGTTAGTGACGCAGTGTTAGTGACGCAGTGTTAGTGACGCAGTGTTAGTAGCGCAGTGTTAGTAGCGCAGTGTTAGTGACGCAGTGTTAGTGACGCAGTGTTAGTGACGCAGTGTTAGTGACGCAGTGTTAGTGACGCAGTGTTAGTAGCGCAGTGTTAGTGATGCAGTGTTAGTAGCACAGTGTTAGTAGCGCAGTGTTAGTGACGCAGTGTTAGTGACGCAGTGTTAGTGACGCAGTGTTAGTGATGCAGTGTTAGTGATGCAGTGTTAGTGACGCAGTGTTAGTGACGCAGTGTTAGTGACTCAGTGTCAGTGATGCAGTGTTAGTGACTCAGTGTTAGTGATGCAGTGTTAGCAGCGCAGTGTTAGTGACGCAGTGTTAGTAGCGCAGTGTTAGTGATGCAGTGTTAGTAGCGCAGTGTTAGTGATGCAGTGTTAGTAGCACAGTGTTAGTAGCGCAGTGTTAGTGACGCAGTGTTAGTGATGCAGTGTTAGTGACGCAGTGTTAGTGACGCAGTGTTAGTGATGCAGTGTTAGTGACGCAGTGTTAGTGATGCAGTGTTAGTGACTCAGTGTTAGTGATGCAGTGTTAGTGACGCAGTGTTAGTGGTAGTGTTAGTGACGCAGTGTTAGTAGCGCAGTGTTAGTGATGCAGTGTTAGTGACGCAGTGTTAGTGATGCAGTGTTAGTGATGCAGTGTTAGTGACGCAGTGTTAGTGACGCAGTGTTAGTGACGCAGTGTTAGTGACTCAGTGTCAGTGATGCAGTGTTAGTGACGCAGTGTTAGTGATGCAGTGTTAGTGACGCAGTGTTAGTAGCGCAGTGTTAGTGACTCAGTGTCAGTGATGCAGTGTTAGTGACGCAGTGTTAGTGACGCAGTGTTAGTGACGCAGTGTTAGTGATGCAGTGTTAGTGATGCAGTGTTAGTAGCGCAGTGTTAGTGACGCAGTGTTAGTAGCGCAGTGTTAGTGATGCAGTGTTAGTGACGCAGTGTTAGTGACGCAGTGTTAGTAGCGCAGTGTTAGTGACGCAGTGTTAGTAGCGCAGTGTTAGTGATGCAGTGTTAGTGACGCAGTGTTAGTGACGCAGTGTTAGTAGCGCAGTGTTAGTGACTCAGTGTCAGTGTTAGTGATGCAGTGTTAGTGACGCAGTGTTAGTGATGCAGTGTTAGTGACGAGTGTTAGTGATGCAGTGTTAGTGAGTGTTAGCAGTGTTAGTGATGCAGTGTTAGTGACGCAGTGTTAGTAGTGCGCAGTGTTAGTGACGAGTGTTAGTGTTAGTGTTAGCAGTGTTAGTGACGCAGTGTTAGTGAGCGCAGTGTTAGTGATGCAGTGTTAGTGAGTAGCAGTGTTAGTGACGCAGTGTTAGTGACGCAGTGTTAGTAGCGCAGTGTTAGTGACGCAGTGTTAGTGAGCGCAGTGTTAGTGAGTGCAGTGTTAGTAGCGCAGTGTTGTTAGTAGATGCAGTGTTAGTGTGTTAGTGACGCAGTGTTAGTGACGAGTGTTAGTGACGCAGTGTTTAGTGTTAGTGACGAGTGATGCAGTGTTAGTAGTGTTAGTGTTAGTGACGCAGTGTTAGTGAGTGTTAGTGTTAGTGAGTGTTAGTGACGCAGTGTTAGTGACGCAGTGTTAGTGACGCAGTGTTAGTGACGCAGTGTTAGTGATGCAGTGTTAGTGACGCAGTGTTAGTAGCGCAGTGTTAGTGGTGCAGTGTTAGTGATGCAGTGTTAGTGACGCAGTGTTAGTAGCGCAGTGTTAGTGACGCAGTGTTAGTGACGCAGTGTTAGTGACGTGTTAGTGACAGTGTTAGTGATGCAGTGTTAGTGATGCAGTGTCAGTGACGCAGTGTTAGTGATGCAGTGTTAGTGACGCAGTGTTAGTGATGCAGTGTTAGTGACTCAGTGTTAGTGACTCAGTGTTAGTAGCGCAGTGTTAGTGACGCAGTGTTAGTGACGCAGTGTTAGTGATGCAGTGTCAGTGACGCAGTGTTAGTGATGCAGTGTTAGTGATGCAGTGTTAGTGACGCAGTGTTAGTGACGCGTTAGTGTTAGTGACGCAGTGTTAGTGATGCAGTGTTAGTAGCGCAGTGTTAGTGACGCAGTGTTAGTGACGCAGTGTTAGTGATGCAGTGTTAGTGATGCAGTGTCAGTGACGCAGTGTTAGTGATGCAGTGTTAGTGACTCAGTGTTAGTGACTCAGTGTTAGTAGCGCAGTGTTAGTGATGCAGTGTTAGTGACGCAGTGTTAGTGATGCAGTGTTAGTGACGCAGTGTTAGTGACGCAGTGTTAGTGACGCAGTGTTAGTGACGCAGTGTTAGTGACGCAGTGTTAGTGACGCAGTGTTAGTGATGCAGTGTTAGTAGCGCAGTGTTAGTGACTCAGTGTCAGTGATGCAGTGTTAGTGACGCAGTGTTAGTGATGCTGTGTTAGTGATGCAGGGCCCTCTCTCCCCAGGTTATCTGATCCACGAGTCGGCCGCGTGGAGCGACACTTGGCAGCGCTGGTTCTTCCTGCCGCGGCGCGCCAGCGCGGAGCGCTACGACGAGACTGCGGACGAGCGGCGCGCCACCAACCTGCTCCTCAGCTGCTCGCCGGACTTCCAGGACGTGTCCGCGCGCCGCGTGGGCCCGCTGCACCCCACGCACGGCTTCTCCTCCTTCCGCTTCGTCCCCGGCACCGGCGACCGCGTCGTGCTGGCCCTCAAGTCCGAGGAGGACGCGGGCGAGATCGCCACCTACATCCTGGCCTTCACGCTGGACGGACACATCCTGCTGCCCGAGACCAAGATCGGCGACATCAAGTACGAAGGGCTGGAGTTCATCTAGCGCGAGAGAGGGGCGGAGTTAATCTAGTGTTCGGGAGAGGGGGCGGAGTTAATCTAGTGTGAAAGAGGGGGTGGAGTTAATCTCGTGTTTGGGAGAGAGGGGGCGGAGTTAACCTAGCGTGGGGGGAGTGGGCGGAGTTAATCTAGTGTGAAAGAGGGGGTGGAGTTAATCTCGTGTTTGGGAGAGAGGGGGCGGAGTTAACCTAGCGTGGGGGGAGGGGGCGGGGTTAATCTCGTGTTCCGGAGAGAGGGGGCGGAGTTAACCTAGCGTGAGGGGAGGGGGCGGGGTTAATCTCGTGTTCCGGAGAGAGGGGGCGATTGCGGTCACACACTTCACTGTCAGGACTTTGGGTGTGAGCGTGTGAAAGCCAGTCCCTCGCTCCCTGTGGGAGGGGAGGGGCCAGTGTGTCGACTCACCAGGGGGAGATCAGACGCTGTGTCACAGCACTGTCCAGCTCGCTGGTTTCACTTAATTTATTGCTTTCTTTTCCTTATTTGAATTTGCGGTAGTTTCATTTTTTTATTGAACACAAGTTCCAACTTCCACACGTATATATTCAGGGCGTCAGAAGCACCGAATGAAAAAGGACTTCTACTTCAAAGTAACTAAATCACAATTAAAATGTTTGAACGTGTTTCATATTAATGTCAATACTGATTACCAATATGTCTCTGCTATAAAAGACGTTTTAAAACCAGCCCTTTAATGCCTGAGTTTCTACAGGGGTTCCTACAGGAACCTCACAGATTTTGAAAGAGGTCAAACAGTTTGTGCCTGAATTGAATTGCTAAAGCAACGTGGTCAGCCACAGAAACAGCAAAATGATTGAATGTTTAAAAAATCAAGCCTGAATACGCCAGGCAAGGAACAACTGCATCAGGACAGAAGAGCAGTGGTCACAGGTCAAAGGTCACAGGTCAAAGCTCACCCACACGGATAGACACACACTTAACACAATATTTGCTAAAACTACAAAACAACGGCCTCAAAAATGACCACAGAACTGAATCTACACCTCTGTGACCCAGTCTCAGCAAAAACTGTACATGATGAGCTTCACACATAGCTGATGTTTATGGCAGGGCTGCCATTCGGAATCCGTTGTAACCAAGGCCAATGTGCAACAACGCAAAATCCGATGTAATGAGCACAAAACCTGCACTTCTGAGCAGAGGAAGAAAGTAATTTGTCTGATGAGTCGTCTTTTACTATTTTTCCCACATCTGGACGGGTTTATGTTTGGAGAAAGCCAAAGGAAGCCTTCAGCCCACACTGCCTGTTCTCAACTGTTAAACATGGAGGTCGATCTGTTATGGTATGGGCAGCCATCTTGTGGGACTCATTGGGTCTGATTATTACTCTGCATTGTACAATTTTGGCCAAGGAATACAGAGCCAGTTTAGACCAGGTGCACCCTATGGGGCAAACATTGTTCTCAAGATGTTCCCGTATTCAAAGATGATAATGCCCCCATACACACTGAAAAATGAACACCTTCCCCCTCCCCAATCACCAGATTTAAACATCATTGAACCTTTATGGGAAGAACGTAGAGTGCAGAGATTTCCAGCCCTGTCATCTCTCAAAGAGCTGGAGGCTTTCCTTCTTAAAGAACGGTCCAATATCCCACTAGAAACGGTTAAAAACTTGTGTAACAGCATTCCAAGAAGGACCGAAGCTGTTCTGAAGGAAAAGGGTGGCCCAACTCCTTATTAATTAAAATTAATTAAATTAATCGCAAAGCACCAACGAGTTGGCCAGATGTATGGAGAACCGGGATGACTGGAAGCGACGATGGAGGGCTCGTCTGAGGACGACCTAGAGAGAGAATTCATAAATAATCATATAATGTTTGATGTTCCTATTATTTTGTCTACCCCCGTGTACACACGCACAGGCGTTTTCTCTCCCAGTAAAATGTCTGTGGAGAAGACATGTTGTTTGGCTCTTCATTTCTCCATATCTGATCTGATGATTCTGTGCAGAGTGGACGTTTGATGGATATTTAATGTTGCGCTGCTTGGTGGCCGCAATGGACCTGTGTGACATTTCACCACAGATTCTGTAGATCAGGGGTGCCCAAGTTCGGTCCTGGAGAGCTACTGGGTGTGCAGGCTTTTGTTCCAGCCCTTCACTAACACACCTGCTTCCATTAATCACTTCACTAACACACCTGATTCCACCAATCAACTGCTCGTCAAAGCAATGACTGTTCAAATCAGGTGTGTTAGTGAAGGGCTGGAACAAAAGCAGACGCTCTTATCCAGAGCAACTCACAAAATTGACAGCTGGATATTTTTACTGAAGCAATTCAGGTTAAGTACCTTTAGCTTAAGGGTACAACGGCAGTGCCCTCACCTGGGAATTGAACCAGCAACCTCCGAGTTACCAGTCCAGTTCCCTAACCATTACACTACACTCTCGCCCTTCACTTCTTAGCATTAGAACATTTATCTTAAAAATGTTTAAATGTTCTCTGAAATACTTTACAATATAGGATTTTTTAAAATGTATTCAAGTACTGCATTATTCATATTTCAAGAACTTTTAAGTACTCAGACTGACTGCAGCAACACCTGACTTCAGCAAGATTTTCTGTCATTTTTAAATCCAGCAAATATGTTCTACTACCTTGATTACCTATGAGATAAATTAGACTTTTTATGTATTTCTTTGTTTTTTTGTTTGTTTTGTTAGAATGTAAAAATTAAAAAAACAGGATGCATTGCAAGGCTAATTTCCAGTACCTGTCCCCAATAACAATAACAACATTCTTAATATTCATATTAAGGAATGGGAGGAATAGCCTTTGTGCTTCAAATGGGGGATTTGTTACTTAGCCAGAGGGGGAAATCTTTTTTGTGCTTTTTCCCCCATTCTCCCCAATTTAATAACCAATTACACATTTATTTTGATTTGCCCTCCCCACACAAGTCCGCCACTTGTCTCTACAGGGCAATCTAATTCTCAGAAGGCAGTGAGCTCTGCTTCCTTCAAGATGGAATTTGCCCACCCAGTCTGGAGACTCCCTTACGTGCTTCACAGAGAAACCGAGCTGCCTAGGCTCACATGCTAGGCTACGGTTAGCTAGTCACTCTTTACCCACACGCTAGGCTACACTTAGCTGGTCACTCTTTACCCACACGCTAGGCTACACTTAGCTAGTCACTCTTTACCCACACGCTAGGCTACACTTAGCTGGTCACTCTTTACCCACACGCTAGGCTACACTTAGCTAGTCACTCTTTACCCACACGCTAGGCTACACTTAGCTAGTCACTCTTTACCCACACGCTAGGCTACACTAGGCCTCCTACAGTCACTCTTTACCCACACGCTAGGCTACACTTAGCTGGTCACTCTTTACCCACACGCTAGGCTACACTTAGCTAGTCACTCTTTACCCACATGCTAGGCTACACTTAGCTAGTCACTCTTTACCCACATGCTAGGCTACACTTAGCTAGTCACTCTTTACCCACACGCTAGGCTACGCTAGGCCTCCTACAGTCACTCTTTACCCACACGCTAGGCTACACTTAGCTAGTCACTCTTTACCCACACGCTAGGCTACGCTAGGCCTCCTACAGTCACTCTTTACCCACACGCTAGGCTACACTTAGCTAGTCACTCTTTACCCACACGCTAGGCTACACTTAGCTAGTCACTCTTTACCCACACGCTAGGCTACGCTAGGCCTCCTACAGTCACTCTTTACCCACACGCTAGGCTACACTTAGCTGGTCACTCTTTACCCACACGCTAGGCTACACTTAGCTAGTCACTTACCCACACGCTAGGCTACACTTAGCTGGTCACTCTTTACCCACACGCTAGGCTACACTTAGCTAGTCACTCTTTACCCACACGCTAGGCTACACTTAGCTAGTCACTCTTTACCCACACGCTAGGCTACACTTAGCTAGTCACTCTTTACCCACACGCTAGGCTATGCTAGGCCTCCTACAGTCACTCTTTACCCACACGCTAGGCTACACTTAGCTAGTCACTCTTTACCCACACGCTAGGCTACGCTAGGCCTCCTACAGTCACTCTTTACCCACACGCTAGGCTACACTTAGCTGGTCACTCTTTACCCACACGCTAGGCTACGCTAGGCCTCCTACAGTCCTTCATTGACAGTCTCTGGTAGCCTCAACAACCACAGTCCAAATGCAATCCTGATGTTTGTTCTGGATTTGTGTTTATTTGAAGGGACATATTTTTTAGTTCATCTCAACGTCAATGGTAATATATTTTTTTAAATATCAGAATCATCAAACAATGTCTTCAAATGACCTCTTGCTTGATATTTTTAACAGCGGCTATATTCAGCTCTCTTGCTGTAAATCACAGGTGATAACAAGACTATCTGAAAAATGCTTGTGAATATTTGCACTGTAATATCATGTTGTCTGTCCCTGTACTAAAGTCCACAAGGGAGTGACCATTGTGAGAATGTGTTGGAGTTTGACCTCCTCCAGAACAGAGAATGTGTTGGAGTTTGACCTCCTCCAGAACAGTGTTTTAGTTCTGTTCCACAGAGGGGTCCGACTTCATTTCCCTCTCCTGCAGCAGTCAGAGTTCGGCGGATTCTGCAGGAAATGGAGAGATTCGGCCCCTGTCTGCTCCTGCTGTTGGCCTGCATGTCCACGCATGGGTCCAGACGTGAGTGCGGGCGTTTGATCAGAGTTTAGAGTGGACTTCATTGTCATTTCGTACAATTTTCAGGTTCCATTTAAAGGAATAACAGATAAATAAGTGAAAAAGAATGCAATTGCAAGTGTAAAATGTGATTTATTGTAATTTGCATTGAACAAGGGCACCTGGTGAGGAAATATATAATAGTAATGTGTTTCATAGTAGTAGTAGTAGTAGTAGTAGTAGTAGTGAAACACAAATTAGAGTAAAAACCACTAGAGGAACTGTCCCATCCCTCCGGGCGCCCGGCAGCCGCTCCTCACGGTCTCGCCTCTTCTCTGTCCTGACCCCTCTGCTAAATGCTTAAAATGTAAAATGTAAAATGGAATGACCTTTCGCAATCGGTCAGGACCGCGGAATCACTGGCGATCTTTCGCAAGAGACTCAAAACCCACCTTTTCAGACTCCACTACCACTGAATTCTGTACATCTACCCAATTGTCATCACTAACCTTATCCTTCCCAGTGTTACAGGTATGGTACGCAGCTGCCTGCAATGATGTCTATCACTGTATTACTGCACTGATCATAGCAAACTATGATTGTTCCTACCATGTATTAATGTACATCTTGTAAGTCGCTCTGGATAAGAGCGTCAGCTAAATGCTTAAAATGTAATGTATGCGTGTGTGTGTGTGTGTGTGTGTGTGTATGCGTATGTGTGTGTATGTGCATGTGGGGGGGGGGGACAGGAAGGAAGGTGGGGAGGGCTTTGGCCTGCAGGAGACTCTGTTGATCTGGCCCCCCCACCCACACAACTTCCTGGACTCCGCCTCCTCGAGGAAGTGACATCATCGCTTAACCGAGAGGTGCCTCTTGTTCTAGTAAGTAAGAACGTGTTTCACTTTATTAGAATTATGTTTCTAAATTCTTTATCTCTTTTATTGGTCTTGGTTTTTTGGTTGCCTCTTCATTCTTTCATTCATTGATTTATTTACTTATTTATTTATTTATTTACTTTTTAAAGAATCTTTTCTTTGTTGTTGTTTTTTTCCCATCGCCCTTATTGGGTGGGGCCATGCCTTCTTGGGCGGGGCCATGCCGCGGTCCAGGAGCAGGAGCCGTCAGCCCTCTTGATGCAGGATAAGTATTTGGCCTGCTGACCGAAGATTTTATTCTCTGACACCCAGTCGGTCCAGATGCACTCAGCCGGAGCGCTGACAGAGCAGGGTGGCCGGAGACACCATGTGATCTGAGGGAGGAGAGAGGGAGGAAAGAGGGAGGGGGCAGGTCACCACTGTGTGGACAAAACACCTACTCCCTCCCTCCACTCCCCTCCTCCCCCCCTTCCCTTCCCTTCCCTTCCCTTCCCTCCCTCCCTCCCTCCCTCCCTCCCTCTCTCTTCCCTCCTCCCTCACTCCCTCCTCCCTCTCTCTTCCCTCCTTCCTCACTCCTTCATCTCCCACCCCCTCTTCTCCCTCCTCCCCCTCTCTTCTCCCTCTCTCTCTCTCTCCTCCCTCCCTCTCTCTCCTCCCTCTCTCTCACTCTCCCTCTCCTCCCACCCCCTCTCTCTCCTCCCACCCCCTCTCTCTCCTCCCACCCCCTCTCTCTCTCTCTCCTCCCTCCCTCCCTCCCTCCCTCACCTTGCATTCACAGCCCATCTGATATCTGAGGTTGAGGCTCCTCTGCTGTGCGGAGCTCATGGTATCCCAGGGCATGATGAGGTCACACAAGGTCACGAGCATCTTACCATCCGCTTCTGCCTTACCTGTGGGAACGAGCAGCAAACAAAACACACCACTCACCACACGCCCATCACCACTCACTACACTTACACCAGCATGGTACATCTACAAAACAGCAGACATCTCCGATCACCTAAGCTAAGCTACCTAACTTAGCAGTTAATGCAAGCAGTTGAGGTCTGTTGCTATTCTCCGATGTGCAGTTTTGCAAATGGAGTAGCCCCGAGGTTCTCCTGCCCTAACCAGCACCTCATACTGATCCAGGAACAGTTTAGCCGTGTAGCTCATAATGGATAAGGGTAGGATATGGCCAGGGGGGAATGCAGATCCCAGATCAGCTCCTGTGTGTAGCCCGGCTGAAGGAACAGCCTCAGTAATTAGCGGGTTTGACGGCGGCACTAACAGTAATCCAGTCCCACCCTGGCGGTCTCCTGCACGCACTGTGTAATTTACCCTCGTGCTCCACCAACGCTGCATCTGTCTGGACCCCCCCCCCAGACACAAGACCCGGTGTGAACAAAGTGCAAAGATGTTTTCTGTAACATCCACCTTTCTCCCCGTTCACTGTAAAAGGCTTAGAGGTCAAGAAAAGCACTATACAAATGTGATTCATTATTATTATAATTATGGTTATTATTATGAGTATTAAGCCCTTTCCAAATCCCACTACCCCCATTTCACACACACACACGAGCTGTACTCTAAACTGTATCACCAGGATAAAAACGGCCTGATCCTGATGGAGTATGATGTAGATTCTGATGGAGTATGATGTAGATTCTGATTGAGTATGATGTAGATCCTGATGGAGTATGATGTAGATTCTGATCCAGGATAAGTTTCTAAGGGCCTCATTTAAATAAAACATTTCTCTCAGCAACAAAAATGTAAGCAATTCAAAGTTTCACCAGGGCAAAGTCTGCCTGCGTGAGGGGCCTGCCTGCGTGAGGGGCCTGCCTGCGTGAGGGGCCTGCCTGCGTGAGGGGCCTGCCTGCGTGAGGGGCCTACCTGCGATGAGGTACTCCTTTTTCCCGTTGGCTTCCAGAGGTACCCCACACACGGTGAAGATTGCCTCGATGTCATGAGCCGGGCCTTTGAACATCTGGAGACACGGCACACAAGGGAGTCAGCACACACACACACACACACACACACACATATATACACGCACGCACACACACACATATACACACACACACACACACACACACATATATACACGCACGCACACACACACGGGCGCACGCATGCACACACACACACACACACAAACACACACACATACACACAAACACACACACACATATACACACACATATACACACACACACACACATACATATACACGCACGCACGCACGCACACAAACGTGCGCACACACACATATACATGCACGCACGCACGCACGCACGCACGCACGCACACACATACAGACACAGACACAGACTGCTAGTCACCGATGTTACCTGGGGCAGGACAGAGGCACCTCTTACCTTGATCTGTTTGATGTCATACTGGATCCACTGTATGGGGTAGCCATTGATATCGTTCCCAGAAAACACTTCCTGCTCTGCGCCAACCTTCGCCCTGATCACTATTGTGGGGGGAGAGGAGGGGCAGAGCACAGGTTAGCCCCCGCAGACACACCTCGATGACGTGGACAGTGGCTTAGCCTGACTCTGGATAGACCTGCAGGCACAGCGCATTCATAAGCACTTAAGTAGCAGGAATGGGGCTGAAGTGAACGGGACTTCTGCTGTGTTCATCCACACACACACACACACACACACACAACTGTGTTCATCCACACACATACACACACACAACTGTGTTCATCCACACACACACACACACACACACACACACACACACAACTGTGTTCATCCATAAAGGGGCAGTCACTTTGATTTTTAAAAACTACAGGGCCCACCAAAATCATTCACACGCTTGGTGAGATGAGCAAAGGCGGCTGTACAATAGAAGCAACAGGTAGTGAGTTATACTCTATGCTCAAAAAAAAAGAAGCTACATTTTTTTTTCCCCCAAAACTATTTATTTTAATTCACCCTCCCCCACAAGTCCTCCGCCTGTTCTCCGGCACGAGCCAATTTTCCTGAGCCGGCAGATCTGCCTCCTCCGAGACGGAACCCGACCACGGACGTACAATTTTTGTACAGGGACGCCCCTCCGCTCCTCGATGAGCTTGAGCCGGCTCACCCCCCCCCCCGGGGCAGACAGCCAAACTCCCCCCCGATCAGGGACAGGGCCGGTCTGGTAGAGACGGGTTTAGAACCGCATCCCTGACAGGCAGCGCACACTCATATCGGACCAGCCAAAATACGGTGCGTTAGACCGCTACGCCATCCACCAGCATATTTTCTGTCATTCTGTTGGTTATTTTATTATGTTTAACCTCTTAACCGTCATCCCCTATTTTTGGCATTCACGCTTATTTAGACATATCCAAATATAACATAGCTCAAGTACTGTGGTGGCCACATGCCTACATTTGGTCTCTTTTTTTACTCTTTTTTTACAAAAAGATTTTGTTTCTGATTTTCTCCCATTTTCTCCCAATTTAGTAGCCAATTAGACCCGCTATTTTATGTCAATCCCCCCTAGTAATGTGACTTGCCGTAGTCCTGCGACCGATAGTGACGAAGGCGTGGCCGTCGACCGAAACCCAGTACTACAGAGCCACTCCTATACGCAGCGAACGTCCTGTCGGCTCATCGTAAAGCCCCTGTTCAATAAAAGATAGCTGCGTCTAATACTTTGACCGTGACACCTCGCAACTAGACACACACGCGATTACAGAGGCACTCCGATGTGGTACTTACCTACGTCTGCGTTGCAGAAAGCTTGTTGAGGATGCACAGGCGAGCAGCTGCAAGCTTCTGCGATTTCACTCACTCTCCAGAGCAGAAACACAGTCAGAGTGACAAAGAAACTACTTATTGTACAAGTCATTTTCCCCCCGCAGTATTGTGTCTGTTTGTTCGTACAGGCGGAGATATATTTAAATGTAAAAAATTTTTTTAAACGGAGCTATCGCCCTATGAAGGTGTGGATCGTGAAGTTCCCGTGACCTCAGGCGAGCAGGCGGACACCTAGTCGGGGAGTTGCACTGAATTGCAATTCTAATTGATCCACCGGAATATAAACCTGCGTACAGATGACGACGTGTGTTCATTCGCGCTTGCACGCAGTCTCCTTCCCCACCTTCTCCGGCTGTGTGTGCGTTTGGGCGGAGAGAAGGCGCGTTTTTATTATGCTGACTCCGCCCCGCGCTTGGAGATTGGCTCGAGCGACCCACGGAAAGGGGCGTGTGCTCAATAGTTTTTGGTCACGTATCACGACTTCTGATTGGATGTAATGTTCACGGTCCTCTTGACCTCCTGATGCGTCTGCTAAATGCCTGTAATGTAATGTGATGTGATCGCCCCTCTGTAAAACTCGCTGCGCGCTCAATGCCTATCTACAGACAATTAAAAAGTCAATTGAAAGAGTCACTCAATAAACCGATAGGACGTAGGCCTATGGAACAATGTAAGCACAATCAGGCACTATCACTTGAGATAGACCTATTTTGAGAATCTGCACAGAGGAATCCCCCAAAAAAGCATTTTAAATGTGACCAAAATATTATTACATTTTATCGATCAATCAGATATTGGCAGCATTGAGGTATTGACAGCATTAGGGCCAAATCGCCCCCCCCAAAAAGAACACCAAACCTGCACTGTAGACAGATTGGCTTGAAATGTTCAACCAGTTCTGCCTGATCTCCTGAAATCTGAAAACAGGTGTAAGGAACCAGTGTAACGACCCGACCGGCCAGCGGACATTTACTCCACGCCCCAATTAGCAGGAGAAGTGAAAGGAATGCACCCAATCAATAAAGGTATTTAACCTCCTGGCCTGCCCCAACTCTTTGCTTGAACATTCACTGCCCTTAGCTTAGAGTTACCGGTTGTGTTGTCGCCGTCCTGAAAATCTTGTTCTCATTTGTTTGTAGTATCGCAGTGTTTAGTTATTCCGTGTCCCGGAATACGTTTTGTATTTACAGTTTCACTTCTTTTGTTTCTCCCGTTTGTTTTGTTGTTTTGGTTTATTTGTTAGTGTTCGTTCAGTGTCAATTCAGACACTGTATTACCGTTCAGTTCCTTCTGCGTTAAGTCATTAAATTCCTTAAACGCCTCTCTGCTTCCTGGGTCTCTCTCTCTTACCTGCACTTGGTTCCAAAACCTACAATATTCCTGACAACCAGGAGGAAGTATTTTTCTGGTGTTCTAAACAATAGAATTTAAACCTTCCTTGAAGAGAAAGTGTCCTGATTGAAAGTGAATGACCAAACCACTGAACAAATTGACACCATACTGTGCATACATTAAACAAAAAGTGGAACATAAAAATATTGGGTGCTTTATTCACTTAAAATGTTCACTTCTATTTGGCACAAAAGATTGTTCTACAAAATCTTTCAAAATGGTGTAGGGGGTAAAGTATATGTCATGATTAAATTAAATGCAAGTGTTTGTTATGATCTGACTTTAAAAGGTCAGGATTATTAAACAGGAATTTCAGCAAATCCTGGAACTGCTTGAGAAATACTGCAGAGCCCTGGAGGGGCTTCCCAGCTTAGACCTGGTGAGAAGACATGATTAAAGAACTGAGACCTGTGGCTTTATTGTGCACCGATTACAAAGTGCTTTCCAGGGCACTTTCAAATAGACTTAGAGACTATCTGGAACCATTGGTGCACATGGACCAGACTTACTGCGTTCCAGTAAGCTGATCATTGGCAATCTTTTTCTTGTTAGAGATATTTTAGATATATGTGAATTTGATGATATGGACCTTGGAATTCTATCTCTTGATCAAGAAAAGGCATTTGACAGAGTGGACCATGGCTATTTATTCTCTGTTCTTAAGGCTTTTGGTTTTGGGGAAGGGATCATATCATGGCTGGGCTTATTGTAGAGTGGGGCAACCTGCATGGTCAAGGTGGGAGGAGGGTTGAGCCGACCCATCTCAGTAAAAAGGGGGATAAGACAGGGCTGTCCTATTTTGGGACAACTGTATAGCTTAGCTATAGAGCCTTTGCTATGCAGGCTGAGAAATAGGCTAAAAGGGCTTTCTACCAGGGATACAGCAGAGCCTTCCATTAATAGTGTCAGCATATGCTGATGATATCAATATTTTCATCACAGATCAGGGGGATGTACAGGCTTTGGTGGATAGTCTTGGGATTTATGAAAAGGTCTCATCTGCTAAGGTAAACTGGACTAAGTGTGAGGCCTTACAGGTGGGGAAGTGGAGAGAGAGGGCAGTGCCCAGTCTGCCTGCAGGTCTCCAGTGGGGAAGGAACGGATTGAGGGTACTAGGGGTTTACTTAGGTGCTCAGGGCTTTCAGAAGCAGAACTGGGAGGGTGTAGTGGAGAAGGTATGTGCTAAGTTGCTAAATGGAAATGGCTGCTACCCCAGTTGTCGTATAGGGGACGAGTTCTGGTTGCTAATAATTAGGTCGCCTCAACGCTGTGGCACAGAGTGGCTGTCTTACCTCCACCAAGGGGACTAATGGAGGAAGTTCAGAGATTACTGGTAAATTTCTTCTGGTCAGGTCAGCACTGGATACGTGCTGCTGCATTATACCTGTCAGTAGAGGAAGGAGGACAAGGTCTAATTTACATTAAATTGAAGATATTGGCTTTTAGACTTAAAACAGCTCAAAGGCTGCTTTACCATTATGGTTTAAGGTGGCAGGATACTGCTGAGCTGCTTTTACAAAGAACTGAACAGTTGGAGTACAGCAAACAACTGTTCGGTAGGAGGAAGCGGATCTTACTGGACTTACCCCATTTTACAGTTCTGTTCTGCAGGCATGGCAGGTCCTGAAGGCTACCAGAGACCATAATGCACCATCTGGATTGTGGCTGTTTGAGGAGCCACTATTTTACAACAGTTTGAAACTGGGCTTTTAACTCAGAGGTTGCTGGTTTAGTTCCCAGGTGGAGGCGCTGCCGTTGTACCCTTGAGCTAAAGGTACTTAACCTGAATTGCTTCAGTGAAATATCCAGCTGTATACATGGATTGTATGTAAACAAATGTGAAAACTGTGTCGCTCTGGATAAGAGTGTCTGCTAAATGCCTGTAATGTAATGCAATATGATTGCCCCTCTGTAAAACTCGCTGCGCGCTCAAAGCCTATCCACAGACAAGCAGCACCGCCATACACTACTTTCCCGAAACATGTGGCTCATATAATTAAAACGTCAACTGAAACTGAAGAGTCACTCAATAAACCGATAGGATGTAGGCCTATGGAATAATTAAAGCACTATCACTTGAGATAGACCTATTTTGAGAATCTGCACAGAGGAATCCCACAAAAAAGCATTTTAAATGTGACCAAAATATTATTACATTTTATCGATCAATCAGATATTGGCAGCATTGAGGTATTGACAGCATTAGGGCCAAATCGCCCCCCCCAAAATAAGAACACCAAACCTGCACTGTAGACAGATTGGCTTGAAATGTTCAACCAGTTCTGCCTGATCTCCTGAAATCTGAAAAAGGTGTAAGGAACCAGTGTAACGACCCGACCGGCCAGCGGACATTTACTCCACGCCCCAATTAGCAGGAGAAGTGAAAGGAATGCACCCAATCAATCAATCAACACAATTACTGGCAGCTGTGAGCCCTGGAGGGTATTTAACCTCCTGGCCTGCCCCAACTCTTGGCTTGAACATTCACTGCCCTTAGCCTAGAGTTACCGGTTGTGTTGGAATGGGCCCTGGAATGAGAGGTAAATAAAAGGACAATGGTTATGATCTTACAAAAGATTCTTATTGAGAATGGACATACAACAAAGAGCACTAAAATCTTTGACACATTTAAAATCAAGTCCTAAATACACAACACAGCAAGCGTACACGAACTCAAGAAAACTTACATTTTACATTTACATTTTAAGCATTTAGCAGACGCTCTTATCCAGAGCGACTTACAAGATGTGCATTAATACAAGGTAAGAACAATCATAGTTAGCGCACAAGATCAGTGCAGTAAAACGGCAATAGGCATCATTGCAGGCGTCTGCATACCATACCTGTAACACTGGGAAAGAAAAGGTTAGTGGGTTTTTTTTTTGTTCAGTTTAGAACAAGTAAACAGTGGTGATGGCAGATTGACTAGATGGACAGTGTTCAGTGGTAGTGGAGTCTGAAGAGGTGGGTTTTGAGTCTCTTGCGGAAGATTGGAAGTGATTCCGCAGTCCTGACCGATTGCGGGAGGTCGTTCCACCAACGAGGGACCAGGACAGAGAAGAGGCGAGACCGCGAGGAGCGGCTGCCAGGCGCCCGGAGGGATGGGGCAGTCAGTCTGCCAGCGGAGGCGGAGCGGAGGGGTCTGGGCGGGGTGTAGGGAGTGATGAGTGACTGGAGGTATGGGGGAGCAGTACCTCTGGCCGCTTGAAAAGCAAGCACCAGTGACTTGAATCTGATGCGTGCTGCGATGGGGAGCCAGTGCAGAGAGGAGAGTAGAGGGGTGACGTGGGTGAACTTCAGACCAGCAATGCTACCTAACCATAAGTCAGCTGACCAGATTTAGGACATTGGTACGCGGAAACCAAAATATAAAGTAAACTGTTGATCTGCTATCTGATCCAAAAGACAGACTACACACAAGCAGAGGATTGGCTGGCAGTGCAGTATAATGGTTAGGGAGCTGGGCTTGTAACTCAAAGGTTGCAGGTTCGATTCCCACGTAGGGCACTGCTGTTGTACCCTTGAGCTAAAGGTACTTAACCTGAATTGCTTCAGTAAAATATCCAGCTGTATAAATTGATTGTATGTAAAGAAATGTAAACTATGTAAGTTGCTCTGGATAAGAGCGTCTGCTAAATGCCAAAAAAAAAAAAAAAGATTCATTGGCTTATTCGTGTGGCATATCCTACAGACGCTGACTCTCCATCCTTTCTTTTCTGAATGAATCATTTTATAGTCATTCGGTCAATCTTAAACTGTTTTGCAACTGATCTTATCGATCTCCCTTGCCCTACTTCTTCAGTTGCTCTTTTCAGATCATCAAGGGAGTTTGATGCTCTCTCTGTTTTCTGTTTATAAAACCGTGGCATCCTGAAATCTGCTCTGTAATAACAGGGGGGAAAGAAGAACTTAACTTTAGAGTTGTATGCCATTTATGCAGATAATTTTGACAATAAATACAAATACTGTATGTGTGATATGTATGGGGTAAGTTGAGCCAATGGCCTGGTGGCTCATCTATCCCCACCCCCACCATTTTGAAAAAGTGGCTTCACACAACAGCTAAGACCAACTTCTATGCTTTTGTTCAGCTGTCATATCATAGCTTATAAGAGCACCAACTGAACTATAATGTATCTGAAAATGATCCTACTTCAGTTTTCTCAAAATCATCATAACACTGGACTTCTTTGGAATTCATGTATAAAGGGTAAAATCACATTTTTTGACATAAATGACCACATTCTCTCAAATAAGACCAAAATTGCCGATTTTACATGACTAAAATTACGATGAATTACGATTACGAACTATTTTCCATTGACTTTCAGCAACATGAATCGCAAAAAACGGAAGTAATTTCCCTCGTAATACTTTAAATACTGAGGAATTCACCCAAACATTTGTATATTCTAAAACACAAACTTCTTCACGTTAAAACCAGTAGGCTATAAACACATCTACATTGACACAAGTATTATTCGCCTATTTTCGCTATAATATATAACAGCTACGACCAGTATTGTGAAATGCGATAGAGCTGTCTGCACGTGCGCAATCGCGTTGTAAACAAAACAAAACGCAAGAACAGCCGAAGAGGGGGTGGGATTAAATGGCATTAGCAGACACCCAGGTCCAGTATTATATTATTTAATATGGGATATTTAGACATTTTAGTATGGTAACGGTTAATTGGGCATTAAATTGGGAGAAAAATGGAAAAAATCTGAGACAAAACCACCCAAAAAACACGTAAATGTGATTTGTAGGTTTGTGTATCCCTTGTATCAAATACTGTGGCACCAGAGTTCATCATTAGTTCAGCCATAAAGTTATGAACATTGATCACACTTTGTTTCTACATTAGTTAATGTCACTCCGACACAAATAAATGACATATTAGTAAATATTTATGAACGGGTTCGGGTTAAATGCAGATCATTTAAGATGTGCACATACCCTAACCCTTAAACTGAAATCCACTCCTCTCTCCCTCAGAGTCTTCTATCCTGACCAGTTCCAGAACCATTCCAGAACGTTACCTGTGTCCCCCTCTCCCTCCTCCGCCATCGCAGTGTCCCCCTCTCCCTCCTCCACCAGCGCAGTGTACTGATCTTGTGCGCCTACCATGTATTAATGCACATCTTGTAAGTTGCTCTGGATAAGAGCGTCTGCTAAATGCTTAAAATGTAAAATGAAAAATGTAAAATGTACACACTCACACACACACACACACACACCCTCATACTCACACTGATACAAACCCACACACTCACACACACACTGATAATGATACAAACACACACACACACACACACGCTCACACACACACACACACACACACATACAAGCACACACACACACACACACACACACGCTCACACACATACAAGCACACACACACTCACACACGCACACACACTCAAACACTGATACAAACACACACACACACACACATACTGTCTATGACTTCGTTTTTATTTTATTTTATTTGCACAGAGAAATAAAACAGGTTTCAGGCCTTTGGGAGTGTTTCAGAAAATCTTCAAGGCTTCAAATGTCATAAATATACTGAAGCACAGCTGGGGGGCGGTAGAGAGCAAGGACACTGCGCTGGCGGAGGAGAGAGAGGGGGAGGGGGACACTGCGCTGGTGGAGGAGAGAGAGGGGGACACTGCGCTGGTGGAGGAGAGAGAGGGGGAGGGGGACACTGCGCTGGCGGAGGAGAGAGAGGGGGACACTGCGCTGGTGGAGGAGAGAGAGGGGGAGGGGGACACTGCGCTGGCGGAGGAGGTAGAGGGGGAGGGGGACACTGCGCTGGCGGAGGAGGGAGAGGGGGACACTGCGATGGAGGAGGAGGGAGAGGGGGACACTGCGCTGGTGGAGGAGGGAGAGGGGGACACAGGTAACGTTCTGGAATGGTTCTGGAACTGGTCAGGATAGAAGACGCTGAGGGAGAGAGGAGTGGATTTCAGTTTAAGGGTTAGGGTATGTGCACATCTTAAATGATCTGCATTTAACCTGAACTCGTTCATAAATATTTACTAATATGTCATTTATTTGTGTCGGAGTGACATTAACTAATGTAGAAACAAAGTGTGAACAATGTTCATAACTTGATGGCTGAACTAATGATGAACTCTGGTGCCACAGTATTTGATACAAGGGATACACAAACCTACAAATCACATTTATGTGTTTTTTTGGGTGGGGGTTTGTTTCAAATTTTTTCCAGTTTTTCTCCCAATTGAATGCCCAATTACACCCTCTATTTTATTTATTTAGATTTGCCCTCCCCACATGTGTCCGCCGCTCGTCTCTACGAGGCAAGCTAATTCTCAGAGGGCAGCGAACTCCACTTCCTTCAAGACGGAATTGGCCCACCCACGTTCTGGAGACTCCCTTACGTGCTTCACGGCGGACCCGAGCCGGCTCACCCTCCCCCCTCCTCCTGGGGCGGACAGCCAAACGCCGCCGCCCCCGATCAGGGCTGATGACCAGGGCCGGTCTGGTAGAGACGGGTTTCGAACCGCATCCCTGACAGGCAGCGCACACTCGTATCGGACCAGCCAAGATACGCTGCATTAGACCGCTACGTTATCCGCCGTTGACCCGTTTTTAAGGCAACTATACTATTTGAGGGGTCTGTAATTGTGCTGCAGCACTGACCACCCTGTAACACAGATACACAACTGACCAATGGAGGCATCTATGCTCCTGACATATTACCATCAGGCTGCAGAGAGAGATTCCTCGCCCCTGTGGTCACGCCAGATCGGCACGCTGTAGGATAACCGGTGATTTGCAATTTCCCAAATAATATGAATATGAATGAAGAATTATAAGTATCGCCCCCCCCCCCCCCAACCCCCCAGCTATACAGAAATTATAGAAAAAGAACAAGCATTCAACATACTGCATATCTAGCTAGTTATATCAATAAACATTAATCTGGAACGTATAGTATAAGATGGCACAGTGCATTTGCACCCCCTACTGTTGGGATGAAAATATTACAATTTTCAAATCAATGTCAAAAAACATTGAAAAGAAAATGATTTCTGCCCATTGCACCCCCTGTTTTAAAACCCTAAAATCACCACTGCTACCAGCTATCTTCAGTATGATTAGTTATTGAAAGATTCATTTCTGGCATGGATATTTCATTACCTGCCATAGGAGTGGACACACAGTCAGAGTGGAATAGGCGTAGTTCGCTTTTTAACACGAATGAGCTCATTTCAGTGCATGAAGTGGCATGAAATCAATTTATATTTTTGAATAAAGAGCATAATGTCACAATGTATTAAAACATTATAAACAAATAGAACGTATATAAGGGGAATTAGCTTCCGAGCTAGCTTGACATTTAGTCTGACATGGGGTGTTTTAGTCCATAGAGAAATTAATTTAAAATAATTTAAGCAACTATACTACTGACCAGACCTTTTTTTTAAAGTAGTTCAATGGTGCTGCTGGGTAGCTCATCTTGTTAAGACACTGTTCTAGTGTGTGGATGAGCCCCACGGTCTACATCCTGTTAAGATACTGTTCTAGTGTGTGGATGAGCCCCACGGTCTGCATCCTGTTAAGACACTGTTCTAGTGTGTGGGTGAGCCGCACGGTCTGCATCCTGTTAAGGCACTGTTCTAGTGTGTGGATGAGCCCCACGGTCTGCATCCTGTTAAGACACTGTTCTAGTGTGTGGATGAGCCCCACGGTCTGCATCCTGTTAAGGCACTGTTCTAGTGTGTGGATGAGCCCCACGGTCTGCATCCTGTTAAGGCACTGTTCTAGTGTGTGGATGAGCCCCACGGTCTGCATCCTGTTAAGGCACTGTTCTAGTGTGTGGATGAGCCCCACGGTCTGCATCCTGTTAAGACACTGATCTAGCGTGTGGATGAGCCCCACGGTCTGCATCCTGTTAAGACACTGTTCTAGTGTGTGGATGAGCCCCACGGTCTGCATCCTGTTAAGACACTGTTCTAGTGTGTGGATGAGCCCCATGGGAAATGCATAATTGGTGGTAGCGTCACCCAGGGATGAAGGGATGTTCGTCTCTCAGCTCGCAACCTGGCAACCACAACATACATACCTGGCAACCACAACTGGACAAATGCAACGTTTAGCAATAAACTATAGCTAACCCAAAATGTATGAATTTCACGTTTATTAAGAAAGCCAGCATTACAAACTAAAATCAATTTTTAATAATCATATGTGAATCAAAGCAGCGATATACCTGGACATTCATATAGCGGGTGTAATTCGCTACTAAATTGGGAAGAAAATGGGGTAAAATCAGAAACTAAATGTATAAGAAAATGTAAAGTGCAGACCATCGGACAGGCCGCACTCTCTCCTGAACCGAAGCGCTCCTAAAGGACGTACTCTGGTGAAACCACGAAGCGGTAGAAGAAGTGGTCGGTGTAGCAGGGGTAGGCCAGGCTGGCGCTGACGTTGGCGGCGATCTGGACCAAGTTGTCCTTGAAGTCTTGGACGTGGAACACGTAGTCGCCCTCGCACGACAGGACGATCTTGTTTCCGTGGTGAATGCTGCTACGGTAACGGTCCAAGTTGCTGTTGGATCTCAGCCAGGCTGCAGGGAGGAGGTCGCACCTGAGGCCCCTGTTCTGGCAGTCATGCTTGGTCAGGAAGATGTCTGTGTCCCAGGATATCGATTCGGTTCGGAACACCGCACTGTTGAGGACGGGGGTCTGGAAGTTCTTCCTGACGCCCGGCTGGTAGTAGTGCTGGTGGCGGTAGTTTTGCCAGGTGGTTTGGGTGGAGTTGACGTAGAGGCTCCAGGGCTGGGCTGTGTAGATTCTGGGGCGGTACTGGTCCCTGCGGGCCTCCATGTGCCTCTTGAGTTTGGCGAACGGGAGGAGGTTGAACTGGAAGCCGTCCAGGGCCCCGTCGCGAAGCAGAGCGCCGTGGGCCGCGTAGAGCGCGGAGGTGAAGCGCAGGTCGTACAGCTCCTCCGGGGAGAGCATGGGGAAGCGGATCGCCTCCAGCAGGGCGGCGATGTCGTCCCCCCCCGCTCTCTCTCGCTGGGCCTGGGCCCACCTCTCCAGACCCCGCAGGACGAAGGCCTCATCCGGCACCACCAGGTCCGACCGGGACAGGAGGGCCTGCAGGGCGTCTCGGGTCAGGTTGGCCCAGGCCGGACTGGCCATCAGGCCATGGCAGTTCCAGGCCAGGTAGCGCAGGCAGGTCTCCTGCAGGGTCGGGTCCCGGGTTCGGACCGCGTACCCGTAGAGGGACACCTGGGTGTGGAAGGAGGGATCCAGGGGCAGCATCCAGGCGAAGAGTCTTCCGGAGCCTTCCTTCAGCCTCTCGATGCCGAAGTCCGAGGCCAGGCGGTGGAGGCAGCGAGCGGAGGCGACGCTCAAGTCGATCTGGCGTGTGTACAGGTACCTGGGGGCAGAGACCGTGTCCGTCAGTATATATGCACTTTACATTTGACATTTTAGCCATTTAGCAGACGCTCTTATCCAGAGCAACTTACACAGTTTTACATTTCTTTACATACAATCAATTTATACAGCTGGATATTTTACTGAAGCAATTCAGGTTAAGTACCTTTAGCTCAAGGGTACAACAGCAGTGCCCCACCTGGGAATTGAACCTGCAACCTCTGAGTTACAAGCCCAGTTCCCTAACCATTACACTACATATGCCATTTAGCAGACGCTTTTATCCACAACTTACAGTAGTGAATGCATAGATATATATATTTTTTCAGTATATGTGGTCCCAGTGGGAATTGAACAGGGCTGGCAGTGTAGTGTAATGGTTAGGGAGCTGGGCTTGTAACTCAGAGGTTGCAGGTTCAATTCCCAGGTGGGGCACTGCTGTTGTACCCTTGAGCTAAAGGTACTTAACCTGAATTGCTTCAGTAAAAAAAAATATATATATGTATATCCAGCTGTACAATATATTGATTGTATGTAAAGAAATGTAACTGTGTCGCTCTGGATAAGAGCGTCTGCTAAATGCCTAAAATGTAAATGTAAAATGTAACCTGTCAGCTTCACCCACAATATGCGTGTGCCACACTCAAACCCCACAATCATTGCGTCCTGAATATTTGGTGAAAGTGTGAATTTCACCGGTGTCTAAAGGGGTTAAAGTATTTCAAATTATTAGTATTATATCGAATAATTATACATAACCCCCCCCTCGCCGAGGCGTGGACTAGGGGCAGGAAGTGACATAAAGGGGGAGGAGCGAAGGCTTGATTGACAGCCGAAGGTGGTCACCTGACCTGAGGAACTTGGTGACGTAGGGCCTGCAGTCCTGGCTGACCTCCATGCTGAGGTTGCGGGAGCGCAGAGCGGCGCTGTAGAAGGGCGATTCGGGGTACAGAGAGAGCACCAGGCTGTGGGCGCACACCCTGTCCTCCCCAGGAACGCCCCCAGGGCTCCGTACCGCGATGGTGAGGTCGCAGCCCCGCCTGCTGTCGAACAGCTGGCCCAGACTCTCCGACAGGCCCGCCGAGTGGTCCAGGGGAAACCGCCGCGTGTTGTTAAAGCTCTTATCTGGGAGAGAGGGCTTCACTTCAACTCAGCACTTCCGTTTACACACAACAGCCCACGACTGTGCTGATATGCACAGGCACAGGCTCGTTAGCACAGTCTCGTTAGCACAAGTTCGTTAGCACAAGTTCGTTGGCACAGGCTCATTAAACACAGGTTTGTTAGCACAGTCTCATTAGCAATGGTTCATTAGCACAGGTTCATTATGATGTACATACTCGTTAAACACGGGTTCGTTATGATGCATTTAGACCACACTGGTACTAGAGACAGTGACAGTGAATACAGAACTTTTGGAGCAGCACAATACAGCAAATTATTGTTTGTTAAATATAGGGATTTATAATGGTTTATAAAGGTTCTGTACAGAAGGGGAACTCCAATCTAAATTGGGGGTGTCGGGGGGGGGTGCTCACCTCTCTCACAGATGACCCCAGCATCCTCATTGTGGGAGCAGTCTGTGACCCCCCAGCCTTTGAATCTGCAGCTGGACAGAGAGCTCTCTGTGCCGTTACAGTCCAGATCATCCAACCAGATGGGGCCAGACCCTGGAACAGACAGCACAGACTCACAGACAGACAGACAGCAGAGCACCACAGACAGACAGACAGCACAGACTCACAGACAGACAGACAGCAGAGCACCACAGACAGACAGACAGCAAAGCACCACAGACAGACAGCAGAGCACCACAGACAGACAGACAGCACAGACTCACAGACAGACAGACAGCAGAGCACCACAGACAGACAGACAGCAGAGCACCACAGACAGACAGACAGCACAGACTCACAGACAGACAGCAGAGCACCACAGACAGACAGACAGCAGAGCACCACAGACAGACAGACAGCAGAGCACCACAGACAGCAGAGCACCACAGACAGACAGACAGCAGAGCACCACAGACAGACAGACACTCAGCCAGCGTTCCAGAGTCGTGGGACAGGCCCATAAAAAGCACATTGCCTGAAGAGGAGTGTGGCGTGGCTCAGAGAATGTGGATTATGTCACAAGAGTCTTCCCTCCTGGCACCCCCACATTTCAACCAGATAGCCTCTGACTGAGCCACTGGGAACTGAAGGAGCTCACCAGAACAGCTTTAAAGTATTCAAACAATGTCCCCATTCAAATGCTAAAGGTTGTCGCTGAATTCGTTTTTTTTTAAAGAATTTGTTTCTGATTTTATCCCATTTTCTCCCAATTTAGTAGCCAATTGCACCCTCTCTTTTCTTGTCAATCCCCCCCTCGTATTGTGAGTTTGCTGTTGAGACCGGTGACAAAGCACCGGCTCCACCGAGCCAGCTCTTCTCCAGAAAGACTTACAAGATGTGCGTTAATACATGGTAGGAACAATCATAGTTAGCGCACAAGATCAGTGCAGTAATACAGCAATAATGCAGCGACCGTCGACTTCAGATGGAGTGGATTTGGGTGAGAGGTGTGACCCACCTTGTCCATACACCCCTCCGTTGACGGCTTCGCGCGCCCCCTGGTAGCCCAGGTGACGACACACCACCATGGCCTCGGCCAGGCCCCAGCCGTCATCGCACACCGTGCCCCACTGCCCCGCGTGGAACACCTCCACGCGCCCCTCGGATGACAGCTTCCCGCCAGCCAGCCTCACACTCTGGTCCCGCGTCGCTGTGAGAGGGGGGGCACACCAACCCGTCACGCTCCCCGCGCCGGACGCCCCGCAGACAAACCAGCTCTTCAGCTGCCACCAAGGCTCCGGGCGCCCGGCAGCCGCTCCTCGCGGTCTCACCTCTTCTCTGTCAGGACCGCGGAATCACTGGCGATCTTCCACAAGAGACTCAAAACCCACCTTTTTCAGACTCCACTACCACTGAATTCTGAATCTAGCTAATTGTCATCACCACTGCCTACTTGCTCAACACTTTGTATATGTGTCCCTGCATATGCAAATAAATAAGTAAAATAAAAATAAAATAAAGGACTAACCGTTTCCTTCCCAGTGTTACAGGTATGGTACGCAGATGCCTACAATGATGTCTATCGCTGTATTACTGCACTGATCTCTTGCGTGAACATTGATTCATTGGATAAGAGCGTCTGCTAAATGCTTAAAATGTAAAATGTAAGGCTACATCACGCGCCAATAGCTTACTCATTTTACATTTTACATTTTAAGCATTTAGCAGACGCTCTTATCCAATGAATCAATGTTCACGCAAGAGATCAGTGCAGTAATACAGCAATAGACATCGTTGTAGGCAGCTGCATACCATACCTGTAACACTGGGAAGGAAAAGGTTAGTGATGACAATTGGCTAGATGTACAGAATTCAGTGGTAGTGGAGTCTGAAAGGTGGGTTTTGAGTCTCTTGCGGAAGATCGCCAGTGATTCCGCGGTCCTGACCGATTGCGGAAGGTCATTCCATTTGACATTTTAAGCATTTAGCAGAGGGGTCAGGACAGAGAAGAGGCGAGACCGTGAGGAGCGGCTGCCGGGCGCCCGGAGGGATGGGACAGTTCCTCTAGTGGTTTTTACTCTAATTTTGTGTACTACTACGAAGAAACACATTATTATTATATATTTCCTCACCAGGCGCCCTTGTTCAAAGCAAATTACAATAAATCGCATTTTACACGTAGCTTGATATTCACTGATTATGTTTTTTTCACATATTTATCTGCTGTATATTGCTATGCTAGAGTGTACCACAGAACTTCTCCGCATGCAAACCTGGAACCTGAAAATTGTACGAAATGACAATGAAGTCCACTCTAAACTCTGATCAAACGCCCGCACTCACGTCTGGACCCATGCGTGGACATGCAGGCCAACAGCAGGAGCAGACAGGGGCCGAATCTCTCCATTTCCTGCAGAATCCGCCGAACTCTGACTGCTGCAGGCGAGGGAAATGAAGTCGGACCCCTCTGTGGAACAGAACTAAAACACTGTTCTGGAGGAGGTCAAACTCCAACACATTCTCGCAACGGTCACTCCCTTGTGGACTTTAGTACAGGGACAGACAACATGATATTACAGTGCAAATATTCACAAGCACTTTTCAGATAGTCTTGTTATCACCTGTGATTTACAGCAAGAGAGCTGAATATAGCCGCTGTTAAAAATAGCAAGCAAGAGGTCATTTGAAGACATGGTTTGATGATTCTGATATTGAAAAAAATATATTACCATTGACGTTGAGATGAACTAAAAAATATGTCCCTTCAAATAAACACAAATCCAGAGCAAACATCAGGATTGCATTTGGACTGTGGTTGTTAAGGCTACCAGAGACTGTCAATGAAGGACTGTAGGAGGCCTAGTGTAGCCTAGCGTGTGGGTAAAGAGTGACTAGCTAAGTGTAGCCTAGCGTGTGGGTAAAGAGTGACTGTAGGAGGCCTAGCGTAGCCTAGCGTGTGGGTAACGAGTGACTGTAGGAGGCTAAGTGTAGCCTAGCGTGTGGGTAAAGAGTGACTGTAGGAGGCCTAGCGTAGCCTAGCGTGTGGGTAAAGAGTGACTAGCTAAGTGTAGCCTAGCGTGTGGGTAAAGAGTGACTCTAGGAGGCCTAGCGTAGCCTAGCATGTGGGTAAAGAGTGACTAGCTAAGTGTAGCCTAGCATGTGGGTAAAGAGTGACTGTAGGAGGCTAAGTGTAGCCTAGCGTGTGGGTAAAGAGTGACCAGCTAAGTGCAGCCTAGCGTGTGGGTAAAGAGTGACTAGATAAGCCTAGCGTGTGGGTAAAGAGTGACTAGCTAAGTGTAGCCTAGCGTGTGGGTAAAGAGTGACTAGATAAGCCTAGCATGTGGGTAAAGAGTGACTAGCTAAGTGTAGCCTAGCATGTGGGTAAAGAGTGACTGTAGGAGGCTAAGTGTAGCCTAGCGTGTGGGTAAAGAGTGACCAGCTAAGTGCAGCCTAGCATGTGGGTAAAGAGTGACTAGATAAGCCTAGCGTGTGGGTAAAGAGTGACTAGATAAGCCTAGCATGTGGGTAAAGAGTGACTAGCTAAGTGTAGCCTAGCATGTGGGTAAAGAGTGACTGTAGGAGGCTAAGTGTAGCCTAGCGTGTGGGTAAAGAGTGACCAGCTAAGTGCAGCCTAGCATGTGGGTAAAGAGTGACTAGATAAGCCTAGCGTGTGGGTAAAGAGTGACTAGCTAAGTGTAGCCTAGCGTGTGGGTAAAGAGTGACTAGATAAGCCTAGCGTGTGGGTAAAGAGTGACTAGCTAAGTGTAGCCTAGCGTGTGGGTAAAGAGTGACTGTAGGAGGCTAAGTGTAGCCTAGCGTGTGGGTAAAGAGTGACCAGCTAAGTGCAGCCTAGCGTGTGGGTAAAGAGTGACTGTAGGAGGCCTAGTGTAGCCTAGCGTGTGGGTAAAGAGTGACCAGCTAAGTGTAGCCTAGCGTGTGGGTAAAGAGTGACTAGATAAGCCTAGCGTAGCCTAGCGTGTGGGTAAAGAGTGACTGGCTAAGCGTAGCCTAGCGTGTGGGTAAAGAGTGACTGTAGGAGGCCTAGCGTAGCCTAGCGTGTGGGTAAAGAGTGACTGTAGGAGGCTAAGTGCAGCCTAGCGTGTGGGTAAAGAGTGACTGTAGGAGGCCTAGTGTAGCCTAGCGTGTGGGTAAAGAGTGACTAGCTAAGTGTAGCCTAGCATGTGGGTAAAGAGTGACCAGCTAAGTGTAGCCTAGCATGTGAGCCTAGGCAGCTCGGTTCCTCTGTGAAGCAGGTAAGGGAGTCTCCAGACTGGGTGGGCAAATTCCATCTTGAAGGAAGTAGAGTTCTTTGCCCTCTGAGAATTAGCTTGCCCTGTAGAGACAAGCGGCGGACTCGTGTGGGGGGGCAAATTGAAATAAATGTGTAATTGGTTACAAATTTTGGGGAAAAAATTATAAAATAATAATAAAATAATGCCTGTACTCAGACCTGGAGTCATGTTGTCATTTTAAATGCTGATTGATAACTGATTTGGCATATCAAGCTGCTAGAGGAACTGCTCCCCCTTACCTCCAGACACTCATCCCTCCCTACACCCCAGCCAGACCCCTCCGCTCTGCCTCCTCTGGCAAACTGACTGTCCCATCCCTCCGGGCACCTGGCAGCCGCTTAGTAATTATAAAATAATAATAATTAGTGTGTGTGTGCGTGCGCGTATATAGCTATGCCTCAAAGTGACGCTGGCTCTCCCGATAAGCACTGTTGGAAATACGCACACACAAACTGTGTGCTGTTACATACAAACTGTGTGTGTTACATACGAACTCATACAAACTATGTGTGTAACTGTTGACAGCTGACCTAATTGAGAGAGAGAAGAAGGAACTTTTTAACTCAAAGTATTTTAGTTAAGTCACACGCAAAGCTACAGAGCTCTTTGTGTCTTATTAACAGCCCTGTTCATGAATCTAGCCCTTCTGCTACTTAGCGATTAATTAGGGACCCTCAGGGCTTCAACCACAGCGAAAACTGTAATTCTCTTAATGTCCACCGGGTGGAGTGTCTTTCAATGGCAGTGCCCCCGTCCACGGAGTGCTTTGAGGAGCATGACTCTCACCTTTTGCCGTTGTCATGGCCTCCTCAGTCACCAGATCGGAACCCAGTCCAGCATTATGGGATATTCTGGAAATATGCCTGAGACAGCATTTTCCACCTCCACCCATTAAGTATGAGCTGATTAACTTTCTGTTGGTAGAGGGTGTCGTATTCCTCCTGCAGTCTACCGTATGTCCACCAAGCGGCGCTGTGCAATGAGAATTGCAACATAAGAGATAAAAATAGCTGGCAGGGTTGATTTTCTTTTCAGCATTTAGCTCAGAAATGTAACCTAACATCGATTCCTGCCGTTTGAATGCTGCAAAATGAGATGTGTGTGTGTACCTGTGAGTGTGTGTGTGTGTGTGTGTGTGAGTGATCTGTGCCATGATTATGTGAATGCAACTTTACTGCACCTTCAGTATTTGTGTCCTTGTATGCTTTTCTTTATGTGGACATAAATAAATTGTTAAAATGTGTGAGAGTGTGTGTTCTGATGTCTGAGTGTGTATGTGTGTGTTCTGATGTGTGTGTGTGTGTTTGTGTGTGAGAGTGTGCGTGTGAGAGTGTGTTCTGATTTGTGTGTGTGTGTGTGTGTGTGTGTGTGTGTGTGTGTGAGTGTGTGAATGTGAGTGTGTGTGTGAGTGTGTGTGTGAATGTGAGTGTGTGTGTGTGTGTGAGTGTGTGTGTGTATGTACATACATACATTTGGCATTTAGCAGACGCTTTTATCCAAAGGAGGAAGCTGCCCTCTGAGAATTAGCTTGCCTCGTAGAGACGAGCGGCGGACCCGTGTGGGGAGGGCAAATCAAAATAAAAAGAGGGTGTAACGTGGGTTGAAGAGAAGAGGACGAAATGCCTGAAGACTATGACCGTGATGTTTTCTTGAGAGAGAAAGAGGGAGAGAGAGAGAGAGAAAGGGAGAGAGAGAGGGGTTGGAGTAGCATTCTGCAAGGGAACTGAAGCCAGATTGAATTTGTTGTGTTTAATATGATGATGTCACCTCACTTTCACTCTCTCCCTCCCCTCTCCCTCTCTCTTTCACTCTCTCCCTCTCCCTCTCTCTTTCTCTCCATTCCCCTCTCTCTCTGTCTCTGTCTCTGTCTCTGTCTCTGTCTCTCTCCCTCTCCCTCTCCCTCTCTATTTCAGCCTCTCATATACATACTAATATGGATTTGCAGGGGTACAGTGTACAAAATGTGTAACCCATCTCCTTGTGTTTTTTATGAATTATTTTGGTCAGTGCATCAGTGTCACTCAGGCGGCTGTGTGTGTGTGTGTGTGCGTGTGTGTGTGTGTGTGTGTATATACAGTCAAATCCAAAATGCTTCACACCCTTGATAAAGATGAGCAAAGAAGGCTGTTGTCTCAACCTCACCTCGACCAGGTTGCCTGACCTTTCTGTTTCCTGTGTCTCTGTTCCTGTCCTGTCAAGTAAACTCAAAAAGCTTTATTGGCATTAAATATGTTTGTAAATGTTGCCATAGACTATGGCAATACGTTTGACTGTTAAAACACACGAATAAGCCAATGAGTCCTTTTTATTTTTGGGGCATTTAGCAGACGCTCTTATCCAGAGCGACTTACACAGTTTACATTTCTTTACATACAATCCAATTATACAGCTGGATATTTTACTGAAGCAATTCAGGTTAAGTACCTTGCTCAAGGGTACAACAGCAGTGCCCTACGTGGGAATCGAACCAGCAACCTTTGAGTTACAAGCCCAGCTCCCTAACCATTATACTGCACTGCCAGCCAATCCTCTGCTTGTGTGTAGTCTGTCTTTTGGATCAGATAGCAGATCAACAGTTTACTTTGTATTTTGGTTTCCGCGTACCAATGTCCTAAATCTGGTCAGCTGACTTATGGTTAGGTAGCATTTCTGTTTTCTTGAGTTCGTGTACGCTTGCTGTGTTGTGTATTTAGGACTTGATTTTAAATGTGTCAAAGATTGTAGTGCTCTTTGTTGTATGTCCATTCTCAATGGGAATCTTTTGTAAGATCATAACCATTGTCCTTTTATTTACCTTTCATTCCAGGGCCCATTCCTGACAGTATTTCGCAAGCAGTTCCAGGATTTGCTGAAATTCCTGTTTAATAATCCTGACCTTTTAAAGTCAGTTCATAATAAATACTTGCATTTCATTTAATCATGACATATACTTTACCACCTACACCACTTTGAAAGGTTTAGTAGAACAATCTTTTGTGCCAAATAGAAGTGAACATTTTAAGTGAATAAAGCACCCAATATTTTTATGTTCCACTTTTTGTTTAATGTATGCACAGTATGGTGTCAATTTGGTCAGTGGTTTGGTCATTCACTTTCAATCAGGACACTTTCTCTTCAAGGAAGGTTTAAATTCTACTGTTTAGAACACCAGAGAACCAAGTCAGGAATATTGTAGGTTTTGGAACCAAAGCAGAGAGGGACCCAGGAAGCAGAGAGGCGTTTAAGGAATTTAATGACTTAAACGCAGAAGAAACTGAACGGTAATACAGTGTCTGAATTGACACTGAACGAACACTAACAAATAAACCAAAACAACAAAACAAACAGGAGAAACAAAAGAAGTGAAACTGTAAATACAAAACGTATTCCGGGACACAGAATAACTAAACACTGCGATACTACAAACAAATGAGAACAAGATTTTCAGGACGGCGACAACACAACCGGTAACTCTAAGCTAAGGGCAGTGAATGTTCAAGCAAAGAGTTGGGGCAGGCCAGGAGGTTAAATACCTTTATTGATTGGGTGCATTCCTTTCACTTCTCCTGCTAATTGGGGCGTGGAGTAAATGTCCGCTGGCCGGTCGGGTCGTTACACTGGTTCCTTACACCTGTTTTCAGATTTCAGGAGATCAGGCAGAACTGGTTGAACATTTCAAGCCAATCTGTCTGCAGTGCAGGTTTGGTGTTCTTTTTTGGGGGGGCCCTAATGCTGTCAATACCTCAATGCTGCCAATATCTGATTGATCGATAAAATGTAATAATATTTTGGTCACGTTTAAAATGCTTTTTGTGGGATTCCTCTGTGCAGATTCTCAAAATAGGTCTATCTCAAGTGATAGTGCCTGATTGTGCTTACATTGTTCCATAGGCCTACGTCCTATCGGTTTATTGAGTGACTCTTTCAATTGACTTTTTAATTGTCTGTAGATAGGCATAGAGCGCGGAGCGAGTTTTACAGAGGGGCGATCAGATCACATTACATTACAGGCATTTAGCAGATGCATCAAGAGGTCAAGAGGACCGTGAACATTACATCCAATCAGAAGTCGTGATACGTGACCAAAAACTATTGAGCACACGCCCCTTTCCGTGGGTCGCTCGCGGCGCAACAACACGGCCTGGAGCGGCTGTGGCCCGGGCCAATCTCCAAGCGCGGGCGGAGCCAGCATAATAAAAACGGGGAAGGAGACTGCGTGCAAGCGCGAATGAACACACGTCGGCATCTGTCCGCAATTTTATATTCCGGTGGATCAATTAGAATTGCAATTCAGTGCAACTCCCCGACTAGGTGTCCGGCTGATTGCAGAGGACACGGGAACTCCGTGGAGACTATTCACGTTCCTTCACGATCCACACCTTCATAGGGCGATAGCTCCGTTTTTTAATTATTTTTCTGTTATTTAAATATATCTCCGCCTGTACGAACAAACAGACACAATACTACGGGGGGAAAATGACTTGTACAATAAGTAGTTTATTTGTCACTCTGACTGTGTTGCTGCTCTGGAGAGTGAGTGAAATCGCAGAAGCTTGCGGCTGCTCGCTTGTGCATCCTCAACAAGCTTTCTGCAACGCAGACGTAGGTAAGTACCACATCGGAGTGCCTCTGTAATCACGTGTGTGTCTAGTTGCGAGGTGTCACGGTCAAAGTATTAGACGCAGCTATCTTTTATTGAACAGGGCTTTACGATGAGCCGACAGGACGTTCGCTGCGTATAGGAGTGGCTCTGTAGTACTGGGTTACGGTCGACGGCCACGCCTTCGTCACTACCGGTCGCAGGACTACGGCAAGTCACATTACTAGGGGGGATTGACATAAAATAGCGGGTCTAATTGGCTACTAAATTGGGAGAAAATGGGAGAAAATCAGAAACAAAATCTTTTTTTTTTTTTTTTTTTATTACAAAAGAGACCAAATGTAGGCATGTGGCCACCACAGTACTTGAGTTACTTTATATTTGGGTATGTCTAAATAAGCGTGAATGCCAAAAATAGGGGATGACGGTTAAGAGGTTAAACATAATAAAATAACCAACAGAATGACAGAAAATATGCTGGTGGATGGCGTAGCGGTCTAACGCACCCATATTTTGGCTGGTCCGATACGAGTGTGCGCTGCCTGTCAGGGATGTGGTTCTAAACCCGTCTCTACCAGACCGGCCCTGGTCGTCAGCCCCTGATCGGGGGGGAGTTTGGCTGTCTGCCCCATGGGGAGGGGGGGTTAGCCGGCTCGAGCTCATCGAGGAGCGGAGGGGCGTCCCTGTACAAAAATTGTACGTCCGTGGTCGGGTTCCGTCTCGGAGGGGGCAGATCTGCCGGCTCAGGGAAATTGGCTCGCGCCAGAGAACAGGCGGAGGACTCGTGGGGGAGGGTGAATTAAAATAAATAGTTTTGGGAAAAAAATATTTAGCTTCTTTTTTTTTTGAGCATAGAGTATAACTCACTACCTGTTGCTTCTATTGTACAGCCGCCTTTGCTCATCTCACCAAGCGTGTGAATGATTTTGGTGGGCCCTGTAGTTTTTAAAAATCAAAGTGACTGGCCCCTTATGGATGAACACAGCTCGTCTGTGTGTGTGTGTGTGTGTGTGTGTGTGTGTGTGTGTGTGTGTGTGTGTGTGTGTGGATGAACACAGTTGTGTGTGTGTGTTTGTGTGTGTGTGTGGATGAACACAGTTGTTGTGTGTGTGTGTGTGTGTGTGTGTGTGTGTGTGTGTGTGTGTGGATGAACACAGTTGTGTGTGTGTGGATGAACACAGTTGTGTGTGTGTGTGGATGAACACAGTTGTGTGTGTGTGTGTGTGGATGAACACAGTTGTGTGTGTGTGGATGAACACAGTTGTGTGTGTGGATGAACACAGTTGTGTGTGTGTGTGTGTGTGTGGATGAACACAGCAGAAGTCCCATTCACTTCAGCCCCATTCCTGCTACTTAAGTGCTTATGAATGCGCTGTGCCTGCAGGTCTATCCAGAGTCAGGCTAAGCCACTGTCCACGTCATCGAGGTGTGTCTGCGGGGGGGCTAACCTGTGCTCTGCCCCCTCCCTCTCCCCCACAATAGTGATCAGGGCGAAGGTTGTCGCAGTGCAGGAAGTGGTTTCTGGGAACGATATCTATGGCAACCCCATAAAGAGGATCCAGTATGACATCAAACAGATCAAGGTAAGAGGTGCCTCTGTCCTGCCCCAGGTAACACCGTTTAGTACTAACGGTAATGCTGACGATGGCTTGCGTCTATATAGCGCCTTTTGGCATCTCTTAAGTGCGTTTCTGATCGGCCATGCAGCCTCTGTCTCCTGCCTCTGCTACTGCTGTCACATGACCGTCTCCCAGTCATGTGACTAGCAGTCTGTGTGTGTGTGTGTGTGTGTGTGTGTGCGTGTGGATGAAAACAGTTGTGTGTGTGTGTGCGTTTATGTGTGTGGTGTGTGTGTGTGTTTGTGTGCGTGTATATGTGTGTGTGTGTGTGTGTGTGCGCGCGTTTGTGTGTGTGCATGTGTGTATATGTGTGTGTGTGTGTATATATGTGTGTGCGTGCATGTGTGTGTGTGTGTGTGTGCGTGTGTGTGTGTGTGTGCGTGTGTGTGTGTGTGTGCGCTGACTTCCTTGTGTGTTGTGTCTCCAGATGTTCAAAGGCCCGGATCAAGACATCGAGGCAATCTTCACCGCCCCCTCCTCAGCAGTGTGTGGGGTGACTCTGGAAACCAACGGGAAAAAGGAGTACCTCATCACAGGTAGGCCCCTCATGCAGGCAGGCCCCTCACGCAGGCAGGCCCCTCACGCAGGCAGGCCCCTCACGCAGGCAGGCCCCTCACGCAGGCAGACTTTGCCCTGGTGAAACTTTGAATTGCTTACATTTTTTGTTGTTGAGAGAAATGTTTTATTTAAATGAGGCCCTTAGAAACTTATCCTGGATCAGAATCTACATCATACTCCATCAGAATCTACATCATACTCCATCAGAATCTACATCATACTCCATCAGAATCTACATCATACTCAATCAGAATCTACATCATACTCAATCAGAATCTACATCATACTCAATCAGAATCTACATCATACTCCATCAGAATCTACATCATACTCCATCAGGATGAGGCAGTGTCTGTGCGCTTTGTTCACACCGGGTCTCGTGTCTGGGGGGGGGGGGCCTGCACAATTACACAGTGCGTGCAGGAGACCGCCAGGGTGGGACTGGATTACTGTTAGTGCCGCCGTCAAACCCGCTAATTACTGAGGCTGTTCCTTCAGCCGGGCTACACACAGGAGCTGATCTGGGATCTGCATTCCCCCCTGGCCATATCCTACCCTTATCCATTATGAGCTACACGGCTAAACTGTTCCTGGATCAGTATGAGGTGCTGGTTAGGGCAGGAGAACCTCGGGGCTACTCCATTTGCAAAACTGCACATCGGAGAATAGCAACAGACCTCAACTGCTTGCATTAACTGCTAAGTTTGGTAGCTTAGCTTAGGTGATCGGAGAGGTCTGCTGTTTTGTAGATGTACCATGCTGGTGTAAGTGTAGTGAGTGGTGATGGACGTGTAGTGAGTGGTGATGGACGTGTAGTGAGTGGTGATGGACGTGTAGTGAGTGGTGATAAACGTGTAGTGAGTGGTGATGGACGTGTAGTGAGTGGTGTGTTTTGTTTGCCGCTCGTTCCCACAGGTAAGGCAGAAGCGGTTGGTAAGATGCACGTGACCTTGTGTGACCTCATCATGCCCTGGGATACCATTAGCTCCACACAGAAGAGGGGCCTCAACCAGAGATATCAGATGGGCTGTGAATGCAAGGTGAGGGAGGGAGGGAGGGAGGGAGGAGAGAGAGAGGGAGAGAGAGAGGGAGGGAGGGAGAAGAAGGGAGAGAGAGGGAGGGAGGGAGGGAGAAGAAGGGAGAGGGAGGAGGGAGGGAGGGAGGGAGGAGAGAGAGGGGAGGAGAGAGGGAGAGGAGGGAGAAGAAGGGAGAGGGAGGGAGGGGGGGAGGGAGGGAGGGAGGGAGGGAGGAGAGAGAGGAGAGAGAGAGGGAGGGAGGGAGGGAGGGAGGAGAGAGGGAGGGAGGGAGGAGAGAGAGGGGAGGGAGGGAGGGAGGGGAGGGAGGGAGGGAGAAGAAGGGAGAGAGAGGGAGGGAGGGAGAGAGAGGGAGGGAGGGAGGAGAGTGGAGAGGGAGAGAGGAGAGGGGGGAGGGGAGGGGAGGGGGAGGGGGAGGGAGGAGGGAGGGAGAGAGAGGGAGGAGAGAGAGGGAGGGAGGGAGAGGGAGGGAGGGAGGGAGGTGAGTGAGTGAGTGTGAGTGTGTGTGTGTGTGTGTGTGTGTGTGTGTGTGTGTGTTGAGGGTGATTTGTCCACACAGTGGTGACCTGCCCCCTCCCTCTCTCTCCTCCCTCTCTCCTCCCTCCCTCCCCCAGATCACACGCTGCCCCGTGCTGCCCTGCTCTATCAGCGCTCCAGAGGAGTGCCTCTGGACCGACTTGGTGATTGAGAAACAAGTCTTCGGTCGCCAGGCCAACCACTACTCCTGCATGAAGAGGGCTGACGGCTCCTGCTCCTGGTACCGTGGCCTGGCCCCACCCAAGAAGGAGTTGATGGAGACCGAGGACCCCTAAGCCCCATCGGCCGTCCACCACACAGCCCGATTAAAAACAACAACAACAAAAAAGATCTTTTAAAAAGTTGAGAAATAAGTAAGTAAATAATTGAATGAATGAATGAAGAGGCAAAAAAAAAAAAAACAATAAAAGAGACAAAGAATTAGAGGATTTAGAAACATAATTCTAATAAAGTGAAACACGTTCTTAGTTACTAGAACAAGAGGCGCCTCTCGGTTAAGCGATGATGTCACTTCCTCGAGGAGGCGGAGTCCAGGAAGTTGTGTGGGTGGGGGGGGCTTAATCCCCCAAATACAAATACAAAGGAGTCCAGATCAACAGAGTCTCCTGCAGGCCAAAGCCCTCCCCACCCTCCTGTCCCCCCCCACATGCACATACACACACACACACACACACACACACACACATATACATACATACATTTACATTACATTTTAATCATTTAGCAGACGCTCTTATCCAGAGCGACTTACAAGATGTGCATTAATACATGGTAGGAACAATCATAGTTAGCGCAAGAGATCAGTTCAGTAATACAGCGATAGACATCATTGCAGGCAGCTGCATACCATACCTGTAACACTGGGAAGGAAAAGGTTAGTGATGACAATTGGCTAGATGTACAGAATTCAGTGGTAGTGGAGTCTGAAAGGTGGGTTTTGAGTCTCTTGCGGAAGATCGCCAGTGATTCCGCGGTCCTGACCGATTGCGGAAGGTCATTCCATTTTACATTTTAAGCATTTAGCAGAGGGGTCAGGACAGAGAAGAGGCGAGACCGTGAGGAGCGGCTGCCGGGCGCCCGGAGGGATGGGACAGTTCCTCTAGCCGCTTTTACTCTCATTTTGTGTACTACTACGAAGAAACACATTATTATTATATATTTCCTCACCAGGCGCCCTTGTTCAAAGCAAATTACAATAAATCGCATTTTACACGTAGCTTGATATTCATTGATTATGTTTTTTTCACGTGTTTATCTGCTGTATATTGCTATGCTAGAGTGTACCACAGAACTTCTCCGCATGCAAACCTGGAACCTGAAAATTGTACAAAATGACAATGAAGTCCACTCTAAACTCTGATCAAACGCCCGCACTCACGTCTGGACCCATGCGTGGACATGCAGGCCAACAGCAGGAGCAGACAGGGGCCGAATCTCTCCATTTCCTGCAGAATCCGCCAAACTCTGACTGCTGCAGGCGAGGGAAATGAAGTCGGACCCCTCTGTGGAACAGAACTAAAACACTGTTCTGGAGGAGGTCAAACTCCAACACATTCTCTGTTCTGGAGGAGGTCAAACTCCAACACATTCTCGCAACGGTCACTCCCTTGTGGACTTTAGTACAGGGACAGACAACATGATATTACAGTGCAAATATTCACAAGCACTTTTCAGATAGTCTTGTTATCACCTGTGATTTACAGCAAGAGAGTTGAATATAGCTGCTGTTAAAAATAGCAAGCAAGAGGTCATTTGAAGATTATGGTTTGATGATTGTGATATTTAAAAAAATATATTACCATTGACGTTGAACTAAAAAATATGTCCCTTCAAATAAACACAAATCCAGAACAAACATCAGGATTGCATTTGGACTGTGGTTGTTAAGGCTACCAGAGACTGTCGATGAAGGACTGTAGGAGGCCTAGCGTAGCCTAGCGTGTGGGTAAAGAGTGACCAGCTAAGTGTAGCCTAGAGTGTGGGTAAAGAGTGACCAGCTAAGTGTAGCCTAGCGTGTGGGTAAAGAGTGACTGTAGGAGGCTAAGTGCAGCCTAGCGTGTGGGTAAAGAGTGACCAGCTAAGTGTAGCCTAGCGTGTGGGTAAAGAGTGACTGTAGGAGGCTAAGTGTAGCCTAGCGTGTGGGTAAAGAGTGACTGTAGGAGGCTAAGTGTAGCCTAGCATGTGGGTAAAGAGTGACCAGCTAAGTGTAGCCTAGCGTGTGGGTAAAGAGTGACTGTAGGAGGCCTAGTGTAGCCTAGCATGTGGGTAAAGAGTGACTAGCTAAGTGTAGCCTAGCATGTGAGCCTAGGCAGCTCGGTTCCTCTGTGAAGCACGTAAGGGAGTCTCCAGACTGGGTGCGTGAATTCCATCTTGAAGGAAGTAGAGTTCTTTGCCCTCTGAGAATTAGCTTGCCCTGTAGAGACAAGCGGCGGACTCGTGTGGGGAGGGCAAATTGAAATAAATGTGTAGTTGGTTACTAATTTGGGGAGAACGGGGAAAAAATTTATAAATTTATAATAAAATAATGGTTGTACTCAGAAATGGAGTCATGTTGTCATTTTAAATGCTGATTGATAACTGATTTGGCATATCAAGCTGCTAGAGGAACTGCTCCCCCTTACCTCCAGACACTCATCCCTCCCTACACCCCAGCCAGACCCCTCCGCTCTGCCTCCTCTGGCAAACTGACTGTCCCATCCCTCCGGGCACCTGGCAGCCGCTTAGTAATTATAAAATAATAATAATTAGTGTGTGTGTGCGTGCGCGTATATAGCTATGCCTCAAAGTGACGCTGGCTCTCCCGATAAGCACTGTTGGAAAATACGCACACACAAACTGTGTGCTGTTACATACAAACTGTGTGTGTTACATACGAACTCATACAAACTATGTGTGTAACTGTTGACAGCTGACCTAATTGAGAGAGAGAAGAAGGAACTTTTTAACTCAAAGTATTTTAGTTAAGTCACACGCAAAGCTACAGAGCTCTTTGTGTCTTATTAACAGCCCTGTTCATGAATCTAGCCCTTCTGCTACTTAGCGATTAATTAGGGACCCTCAGGGCTTCAACCACAGCGAAAACTGTAATTCTCTTAATGTCCACCGGGTGGAGTGTCTTTCAATGGCAGTGCCCCCGTCCACGGAGTGCTTTGAGGAGCATGACTCTCACCTTTTGCCGTTGTCATGGCCTCCTCAGTCACCAGATCGGAACCCAGTCCAGCATTATGGGATATTCTGGAAATATGCCTGAGACAGCATTTTCCACCTCCATCCATTAAGTATGAGCTGATTAACTTTCTGTTGGTAGAGGGTGTCGTATTCCTCCTGCAGTCTACCGTATGTCCATCAAGTGGCGCTGTGCAATGAGAATTGCAACATAAGAGATAAAAATAGCTTTTAAAGTGGCAGGGTTGATTTTCTTTTCAGCATTTAGCTCAGAAATGTAACCTAACATCGATTCCTGCCGTTTGAATGCTGCAAAATGAGATGTGTGTGTGTACCTGTGAGTGTATGTGTGTGTGTGTGTGTGTGTGTGAGTGATCTGTGCCATGATTATGTGAATGCAACTTTACTGCACCTTCAGTATTTGTGTCCTTGTATGCTTTTCTTTATGTGGACATAAATAAATTGTTAAAATGTGTGAGAGTGTGTGTTCTGATGTCTGAGTGTGTATGTGTGTGTTCTGATGTGTGTGTGTGTGTTTGTGTGTGAGAGTGTGCGTGTGAGAGTGTGTTCTGATTTGTGTGTGTGTGTGTGTGTGTGTTCTGATTTGTGTGTGTGTGTGTGTGTGTGTGTGTGTGTGTGTGTGAATGTGAGTGTGTGTGTGTGTGTGTGTGTGTGTGTGTGTGAGTGTGTGTGTGAATGTGAGTGTGTGTGTGTGTGTGAGTGTGTGTGTGTATGTACATACATACATTTGGCATTTAGCAGACGCTTTTATCCAAAGGAGGAAGCTGCCCTCTGAGAATTAGCTTGCCTCGTAGAGACGAGCGGCGGACCCGTGTGGGGAGGGCAAATCTAAATAAAAAGAGGGTGTAACGTGGGTTTAAGAGAAGAGGACGAAATGCCTGAAGACTATGACCGTGATGTTTTCTTGAGAGAGAAAGAGGGAGAGAGAGAGAGAGAAAGGGAGAGAGAGAGGGGTTGGAGTAGCATTCTGCAAGGGAACTGAAGCCAGATTGAATTTGTTGTGTTTAATATGATGATGTCACCTCACTTTCACTCTCTCCCTCCCCTCTCCCTCTCTCTTTCACTCTCTCCCTCTCCCTCTCTCTTTCTCTCCATTCCCCTCTCTCTCTGTCTCTGTCTCTGTCTCTGTCTCTGTCTCTCTCCCTCTCCCTCTCCTCTCTATTTCAGCCTCTCATATACATACTAATATGGATTTGCAGGGGTACAGTGTACAAAATGTGTAACCCATCTCCTTGTGTTTTTATGAATTATTTTGGTCAGTGCATCAGTGTCACTCAGGCGGCTGTGTGTGTGTGTGTGTGTGTGTGTGTGTGTGTGTGTGTGTATATACAGTCAAATCCAAAATGCTTCACACCCTTGATAAAGATGAGCAAAGAAGGCTGTTGTCTCAACCTCACCTCGACCAGGTTGCCTGACCTTTCTGTTTCCTGTGTCTCTGTTCCTGTCCTGTCAAGTAAACTCAAAAAGCTTTATTGGCATTAAATATGTTTGTAAATGTTGCCATAGACTATGGCAATACGTTTGACTGTTAAAACACACGAATAAGCCAATGAGTCCTTTTTTTTATTTTGGGGCATTTAGCAGACGCTCTTATCCAGAGCGACTTACACAGTTTACATTTCTTTACATACAATCCAATTATACAGCTGGATATTTTACTGAAGCAATTCAGGTTAAGTACCTTGCTCAAGGGTACAACAGCAGTGCCCTACGTGGGAATCGAACCAGCAACCTTTGAGTTACAAGCCCAGCTCCCTAACCATTATACTGCACTGCCAGCCAATCCTCTGCTTGTGTGTAGTCTGTCTTTTGGATCAGATAGCAGATCAACAGTTTACTTTGTATTTTGGTTTCCGCGTACCAATGTCCTAAATCTGGTCAGCTGACTTATGGTTAGGTAGCATTGCTGTTTTCTTGAGTTTGTGTACGCTTGCTGTGTTGTGTATTTATGACTTGATTTTAAATGTGTCAAAGATTGTAGTGCTCTTTGTTGTATGTCCATTCTCAATGGGAATCTTTTGTAAGATCATAACCATTGTCCTTTTATTTACCTTTCATTCCAGGGCCCATTCCTGACAGTATTTCGCAAGCAGTTCCAGGATTTGCTGAAATTCCTGTTTAATAATCCTGACCTTTTAAAGTCAGTTCATAATAAATACTTGCATTTCATTTAATCATGACATATACTTTACCACCTACACCACTTTGAAAGGTTTAGTAGAACAATCTTTTGTGCCAAATAGAAGTGAACATTTTAAGTGAATAAAGCACCCAATATTTTTATGTTCCACTTTTTGTTTAATGTATGCACAGTATGGTGTCAATTTGGTCAGTGGTTTGGTCATTCACTTTCAATCAGGACACTTTCTCTTCAAGGAAGGTTTAAATTCTACTGTTTAGAACACCAGAAAATACTTCCTCCTGGTTGTCAGGAATATTGTAGGTTTTGGAACCAAGTGCAGGTAAGAGAGAGAGACCCAGGAAGCAGAGAGGCGTTTAAGGAATTTAATGACTTAAACGCAGAAGGAACTGAACGGTAATACAGTGTCTGAATTGACACTGAACGAACACTAACAAATAAACCAAAACAACAAAACAAACAGGAGAAACAAAAGAAGTGAAACTGTAAATACAAAACGTATTCCGGGACACGGAATAACTAAACACTGCGATACTACAAACAAATGAGAACAAGATTTTCAGGACGGCGACAACACAACCGGTAACTCTAAGCTAAGGGCAGTGAATGTTCAAGCAAAGAGTTGGGGCAGGCCAGGAGGTTAAATACCTTTATTGATTGGGTGCATTCCTTTCACTTCTCCTGCTAATTGGGGCGTGGAGTAAATGTCCGCTGGCCGGTCGGGTCGTTACACTGGTTCCTTACACCTGTTTTCAGATTTCAGGAGATCAGGCAGAACTGGTTGAACATTTCAAGCCAATCTGTCTGCAGTGCAGGTTTGGTGTTCTTTTTTGGGGGGGGCCTAATGCTGTCAATACCTCAATGCTGTCAATATCTGATTGATAGATAAAATGTAATAATATTTTGGTCACGTTTAAAATGCTTTTTTGTGGGATTCCTCTGTGCAGATTCTCAAAATAGGTCTATCTCAAGTGATAGTGCCTGATTGTGCTTACATTGTTCCATAGGCCTACGTCCTATCGGTTTATTGAGTGACTCTTTCAATTGACTTTTTAATTGTCTGTAGATAGGCATAGAGCGCGGAGCGAGTTTTACAGAGGGGCGATCAGATCACATTACATTACAGGCATTTAGCAGATGCATCAAGAGATCATTTGTATGTGTGTGAATGTGAGTGTGTGTGTGTGTGTGTGTGTGAGTGTGTGTGTGTATGTACATACATACATTTGGCATTTAGCAGACGCTTTTATCCAAAGGAGGAAGCTGCCCTCTGAGAATTAGCTTGCCTCGTAGAGACGAGCGGCGGACCCGTGTGGGGAGGGCAAATCAAAATAAAAAGAGGGTGTAACGTGGGTTGAAGAGAAGAGGACGAAATGCCTGAAGACTATGACCGTGATGTTTTCTTGAGAGAGAAAGAGGGAGAGAGAGAGAGAGAAAGGGAGAGAGAGAGGGGTTGGAGTAGCATTCTGCAAGGGAACTGAAGCCAGATTGAATTTGTTGTGTTTAATATGATGATGTCACCTCACTTTCACTCTCTCCCTCTAAGAGCTCTTTGTGTCTTATTAACAGCCCTGTTCATGAATCTAGCCCTTCTGCTACTTAGCGATTAATTAGGGACCCTCAGGGCTTCAACCACAGCGAAAACTGTAATTCTCTTAATGTCCACCGGGTGGAGTGTCTTTCAATGGCAGTGCCCCCGTCCACGGAGTGCTTTGAGGAGCATGACTCTCACCTTTTGCCGTTGTCATGGCCTCCTCAGTCACCAGATCGGAACCCAGTCCAGCATTATGGGATATTCTGGAAATATGCCTGAGACAGCATTTTCCACCTCCATCCATTAAGTATGAGCTGATTAACTTTCTGTTGGTAGAGTGGTGTCGTATTCCTCCTGCAGTCTACCGTATGTCCATCAAGTGGCGCTGTGCAATGAGAATTGCAACATAAGAGATAAAAATAGCTTTTAAAGTGGCAGGGTTGATTTTCTTTTCAGCATTTAGCTCAGAAATGTAACCTAACATCGATTCCTGCCGTTTGAATGCTGCAAAATGAGATGTGTGTGTGTACCTGTGAGTGTATGTGTGTGTGTGTGTGTGTGTGAGTGATCTGTGCCATGATTATGTGAATGCAACTTTACTGCACCTTCAGTATTTGTGTCCTTGTATGCTTTTCTTTATGTGGACATAAATAAATTGTTAAAATGTGTGAGAGTGTGTGTTCTGATGTCTGAGTGTGTATGTGTGTGTTCTGATGTGTGTGTGTGTGTTTTGTGTGAGAGTGTGCGTGTGAGAGTGTGTTCTGATTTGTGTGTGTGTGTGTGTGTGTTCTGATTTGTGTGTGTGTGTGTGTGTGTGTGTGTGTGTGAATGTGTGTGTGTGTGAGTGTGTGTGTGAATGAGAGTGTGTGTGTGTGTGTGAGTGTGTGTGTGTATGTACATACATACATTTGGCATTTAGCAGACGCTTTTATCCAAAGGAGGAAGCTGCCCTCTGAGAATTAGCTTGCCTCGTAGAGATGAGCGGCGGACCCGTGTGGGGAGGGCAAATCAAAATAAAAAGAGGGTGTAACGTGGGTTGAAGAGAAGAGGACGAAATGCCTGAAGACTATGACCGTGATGTTTTCTTGAGAGAGAAAGAGGGAGAGAGAGAGAGAAAGGGAGAGAGAGAGGGGTTGGAGTAGCATTCTGCAAGGGAACTGAAGCCAGATTGAATTTGTTGTGTTTAATATGATGATGTCACCTCACTTTCACTCTCTCCCTCCTCTCCCTCTCTCTCTTTCACTCTCTCCCTCTCCCTCTCTCTTTCTCTCCATTCCCCTCTCTCTGTCTCTGTCTCTGTCTCTGTCTCTGTCTCTCTCCCTCTCCCTCTCCCTCTCTATTTCAGCCTCTCATATACATACTAATATGGATTTGCAGGGGTACAGTGTACAAAATGTGTAACCCATCTCCTTGTGTTTTTTATGAATTATTTTGGTCAGTGCATCAGTGTCACTCAGGCGGCTGTGTGTGTGTGTGTGTGCGTGTGTGTGTGTGTGTGTATATACAGTCAAATCCAAAATGCTTCACACCCTTGATAAAGATGAGCAAAGAAGGCTGTTGTCTCAACCTCACCTCGACCAGGTTGCCTGACCTTTCTGTTTCCTGTGTCTCTGTTCCTGTCCTGTCAAGTAAACTCAAAAAGCTTTATTGGCATTAAATATGTTTGTAAATGTTGCCATAGACTATGGCAATACGTTTGACTGTTAAAACACACGAATAAGCCAATGAGTCCTTTTTATTTTTGGGGCATTTAGCAGACGCTCTTATCCAGAGCGACTTACACAGTTTACATTTCTTTACATACAATCCAATTATACAGCTGGATATTTTACTGAAGCAATTCAGGTTAAGTACCTTGCTCAAGGGTACAACAGCAGTGCCCTACGTGGGAATCGAACCAGCAACCTTTGAGTTACAAGCCCAGCTCCCTAACCATTATACTGCACTGCCAGCCAATCCTCTGCTTGTGTGTAGTCTGTCTTTTGGATCAGATAGCAGATCAACAGTTTACTTTGTATTTTGGTTTCCGCGTACCAATGTCCTAAATCTGGTCAGCTGACTTATGGTTAGGTAGCATTGCTGTTTTCTTGAGTTTGTGTACGCTTGCTGTGTTGTGTATTTATGACTTGATTTTAAATGTGTCAAAGATTGTAGTGCTCTTTGTTGTATGTCCATTCTCAATGGGAATCTTTTGTAAGATCATAACCATTGTCCTTTTATTTACCTTTCATTCCAGGGCCCATTCCTGACAGTATTTCGCAAGCAGTTCCAGGATTTGCTGAAATTCCTGTTTAATAATCCTGACCTTTTAAAGTCAGTTCATAATAAATACTTGCATTTCATTTAATCATGACATATACTTTACCACCTACACCACTTTGAAAGGTTTAGTAGAACAATCTTTTGTGCCAAATAGAAGTGAACATTTTAAGTGAATAAAGCACCCAATATTTTTATGTTCCACTTTTTGTTTAATGTATGCACAGTATGGTGTCAATTTGGTCAGTGGTTTGGTCATTCATTTTCAATCAGGACACTTTCTCTTCAAGGAAGGTTTAAATTCTACTGTTTAGAACACCAGAGAACCAAGTGCAGGTAAGAGAGAGAGGGACCCAGGAAGCAGAGAGGCGTTTAAGGAATTTAATGACTTAAACGCAGAAGGAACTGAACGGTAATACAGTGTCTGAATTGACACTGAACGAACACTAACAAATAAACCAAAACAACAAAACAAACAGGAGAAACAAAAGAAGTGAAACTGTAAATACAAAACGTATTCCGGGACACAGAATAACTAAACACTGCGATACTACAAACAAATGAGAACAAGATTTTCAGGACGGCGACAACACAACCGGTAACTCTAAGCTAAGGGCAGTGAATGTTCAAGCAAAGAGTTGGGGCAGGCCAGGAGGTTAAATACCTTTATTGATTGGGTGCATTCCTTTCACTTCTCCTGCTAATTGGGGCGTGGAGTAAATGTCCGCTGGCGGTCGGGTCGTTACACTGGTTCCTTACACCTGTTTTCAGATTTCAGGAGATCAGGCAGAACTGGTTGAACATTTCAAGCCAATCTGTCTGCAGTGCAGGTTTGGTGTTCTTTTTTGGGGGGGCCCTAATGCTGTCAATACCTCAATGCTGCCAATATCTGATTGATAGATAAAATGTAATAATATTTTGGTCACGTTTAAAATGCTTTTTTGTGGGATTCCTCTGTGCAGATTCTCAAAATAGGTCTATCTCAAGTGATAGTGCCTGATTGTGCTTACATTGTTCCATAGGCCTACGTCCTATCGGTTTATTGAGTGACTCTTTCAATTGACTTTTTAATTGTCTGTAGATAGGCATAGAGCGCGGAGCGAGTTTTACAGAGGGGCGATCAGATCACATTACATTACAGGCATTTAGCAGATGCATCAAGAGGTCAAGAGGACCGTGAACATTACATCCAATCAGAAGTCGTGATACGTGACCAAAAACTATTGAGCACACGCCCCTTTCCGTGGGTCGCTCGCGGCGCAACAACACGGCCTGGAGCGGCTGTGGCCGGGCCAATCTCAAGCGCGGGCGGAGCCAGCATAATAAAAACGGGAAGGAGACTGCGTGCAAGCGCGAATGAACACACGTCGGCATCTGTCCGCAATTTTATATTCCGGTGGATCAATTAGAATTGCAATTCAGTGCAACTCCCCGACTAGGTGTCCGGCTGATTGCAGAGGACACGGGAACTCCGTGGAGACTATTCACGTTCCTTCACGATCCACACCTTCATAGGGCGATAGCTCCGTTTTTTAATTATTTTTCTGTTATTTAAATATATCTCCGCCTGTACGAACAAACAGACACAATACTACGGGGGGAAAATGACTTGTACAATAAGTAGTTTATTTGTCACTCTGACTGTGTTGCTGCTCTGGAGAGTGAGTGAAATCGCAGAAGCTTGCGGCTGCTCGCTTGTGCATCCTCAACAAGCTTTCTGCAACGCAGACGTAGGTAAGTACCACATCGGAGTGCCTCTGTAATCACGTGTGTGTCTAGTTGCGAGGTGTCACGGTCAAAGTATTAGACGCAGCTATCTTTTATTGAACAGGGGCTTTACGATGAGCCGACAGGACGTTCGCTGCGTATAGGAGTGGCTCTGTAGTACTGGGTTACGGTCGACGGCCACGCCTTCGTCACTACCGGTCGCAGGACTACGGCAAGTCACATTACTAGGGGGGATTGACATAAAATAGCGGGTCTAATTGGCTACTAAATTGGGAGAAAATGGGAGAAAATCAGAAACAAAATCTTTTTTTTTTTTTTTTATTACAAAAAGAGACCAAATGTAGGCATGTGGCCACCACAGTACTTGAGTTACTTTATATTTGGGTATGTCTAAATAAGCGTGAATGCCAAAAATAGGGGATGACGGTTAAGAGGTTAAACATAATAAAATAACCAACAGAATGACAGAAAATATGCTGGTGGATGGCGTAGCGGTCTAACGCACCCATATTTTGGCTGGTCCGATACGAGTGTGCGCTGCCTGTCAGGGATGCGGTTCTAAACCCGTCTCTACCAGACCGGCCCTGGTCGTCAGCCCCTGATCGGGGGGGAGTTTGGCTGTCCACCCCAGGGGGAGGGGAGAGGGTTAGCCGGCTCGAGCTCATCAAGGAGGGGAAGGGCGTCCCTGTACAAAAATTGTACGTCCGTGGTCGGGTTCCGTCTCGGAGGAGGCAGATCTGCCGGCTCAGGGAAATTGGCTCGCGCCAGAGAACAGGCGGAGGACTCGTGGGGGAGGGTGAATTAAAATAAATAGTTTTGGGAAAAAAAATATTTAGCTTCTTTTTTTTTTTTTTGAGCATAGAGTATAACTCACTACCTGTTGCTTCTATTGTACAGCCGCCTTTGCTCATCTCACCAAGCGTGTGAATGATTTTGGTGGGCCCTATAGTTTTTAAAAATCAAAGTGACTGGCCCCTTATGGATGAACACAGCTCGTGTGTGTGTGTGTGTGTGTGTGTGTGTGTGTGTGTGTGTGTGTGTGTGTGTGTGTGTGTGTGTGTGTGTGTGTGTGGATGAACACAGTGTGTGTGTGTGTGTGTGTGTGTGTGTGTGTGTGTGTGTGTGTGTGTGTGGATGAACACAGTGTGTGTGTGTGTGTGTGTGGATGAACACAGTTGTGTGTGTGTGGATGAACACAGTGTGTGTGTGTGTGGATGAACACAGTTGTGTGTGTGTGTGTGTGTGTGTGTGTGTGTGTGTGTGTGTGTGTGTGTGTGTGTGTGTGTGTGTGTGTGTGTGTGTGTGTGTGTGTGTGTGTGTGTGTGTGTGTGTGTGTGTGTGTGTGTGTGTGTGTGTGTGTGTGTGTGTGTGTGTGTGTGTGTGTGTGTGTGTGTGTGTGTGTGTGTGTGTGTGTGTGTGTGTGTGTGTGTGTGTGTGTGTGTGTGTGTGTGTGTGTGTGTGTGTGTGTGTGTGTGTGTGTGTGTGTGTGTGTGTGTGTGTGTGTGGATGAACACAGCAGAAGTCCCGTTCACTTCAGCCCCATTCCTGCTACTTAAGTGCTTATGAATGCGCTGTGCCTGCAGGTCTATCCAGAGTCAGGCTAAGCCACTGTCCACGTCATCGAGGTGTGTCTGCGGGGGGGCTAACCTGTGCTCTGCCCCCTCCCTCCCCCCCACAATAGTGATCAGGGCGAAGGTTGTCGCAGTGCAGGAAGTGGTTTCTGGGAACGATATCTATGGCAACCCCATAAAGACGATCCAGTATGACATCAAACAGATCAAGGTAAGAGGTGCCTCTGTCCTGCCCCAGGTAACACCGTTTAGTACTAACGGTAATGCTGACGATGGCTTGCGTCTATATAGCGCCTTTTGGCATCTCTTAAGTGCATTTCTGATCGGCCATGCAGCCTCTGTCTCCTGACTCTGCTACTGCTGTCACATGACCGTCTCCCAGTCACATGACTAGCAGTCTGTCTGTGTGTGTGTGTGTGTGTGCATGCGTGTGTGTGTGTGTGTGCGTATGGATGAAAACAGTTGTGTGTGTGTGTGCGTGTATATGTGTGTGTGTGTGTGTGCATGCATGTATATGTGTGTATGTGCGTGTGTGTTTGTGTGCTTGTATATGTGTGTGTGTGTGTGTGTGCGCGTTTGTGTGTGTGCGTGCATGTGTGTATATGTGTGTGTGTGTGCGCGTGTGTGCGTGTGCTGACTTCCTTGTGTGTTGTGTCTCCAGATGTTCAAAGGCCCGGATCAAGACATCGAGGCAATCTTCACCGCCCCCTCCTCAGCAGTGTGTGGGGTGACTCTGGAAACCAACAGGAAAAATGAGTACCTCATCACAGGTAGGCCCCTCATGCAGGCAGGCCCCTCACGCAGGCAGGCCCCTCACGCAGGCAGGCCCCTCACGCAGGCAGGCCCCTCATGCAGGCAGGCCCCTCACGCAGGCAGGCCCCTCACGCAGGCAGGCCCTTCACGCAGGCAGGCCCCTCACGCAGGCAGGCCCCTCACGCAGGCAGGCCCCTCACGCAGGCAGGCCCCTCACGCAGGCAGGCCCCTCACGCAGGCAGGCCCCTCACGCAGGCAGGCCCCTCACGCAGGCAGGCCCCTCACGCAGGCAGGCCCCTCACGCAGGCAGGCCCTTCACGCAGGCAGGCCCTCACGCAGGCAGGCCCCTCACGCAGGCAGGCCCCTCACGCAGGCAGGCCCCTCACGCAGGCAGGCCCTCACGCAGGCAGACTTTACCCTGGTGAAACTTTGAATTGCTTACATTTTTTGTTGTTGAGAGAAATGTTTTATTTAAAAATGAGAAACTTATCCTGGATCAAACTTATCCTGGATCAGAATCTACATCATACTCCATCAGAATCTACATCATACTCCATCAGAATCTACATCATACTCAATCAGAATCTACATCATACTCCATCAGGATGAGGCAGTGTCTGTGCGCTTTGTTCACACCGGGTCTCATGTCTGGGGGGGGGTCCAGACAGACGCAGCGTTGGTGGAGCACGAGGGTAAATTACACAGTGCATGCAGGAGACCGCCAGGGTGGGACTGGATTACTGTTAGTGCTGCCGTCAAACCCGCTAATTACTGAGGCTGTTCCTTCAGCCGGGCTACACACAGGAGCTGATCTGGGATCAGCATTCCCCCCTGGCCATATCCTACCCTTATCCATTATGAGCTACACGGCTAAACTGTTCCTGGATCAGCATGAGGTGCTGGTTAGGGCAGGAGAACCTCGGGGCTACTCCATTTGCAAAACTGCACATCGGAGAATAGCAACAGACCTCAACTGCTTGCGTTAACTGCTAAGTTTGGTAGCTTAGCTTAGGTGATCGGAGAGGTCTGCTGTTTTGTAGATGTACCATGCTGGTGTAAGTGTAGTGAGTGGTGATGGACGTGTAGTGAGTGGTGATGGACGTGTGGTGAGTGGTGATGGACGTGTAGTGAGTGGTGATGGACGTGTGGTGAGTGATGTGTTTTGTTTGCTGCTCGTTCCCACAGGTAAGGCAGAAGCGGATGGTAAGATGCACGTGACCTTGTGTGACCTCATCATGCCCTGGGATACCATTAGCTCCGCACAGAAGAGGAGCCTCAACCTCAGATATCAGATGGGCTGTGAATGCAAGGTGAGGGAGGGAGGAGAGAGAGAGAGAGGGAGAGGGGGGGGGGGAGGGGGAGAGAGAGAGGGGGAGGGGGAAGAGAGGAGAGAGGGGAGGGGGAGAAGGAGGAGAGAGGGGGGGGGGGAGGGGGAGAGGGAGGGGGAGGGGGGGGGGGGAGGGAGGGGAGGGGGAGGGGGGGGAGGGGAGGGGAGGGGGAGGGGGGGAGGGGGGGGAGGAGGGGGAGGGGAGGGGGAGAGGGGGAGGGGGAGGGGGAGGAGGGGAGAGGGGGAGAGGGGAGAGGGGAGAGGTGAGTGAGTGAGTGAGTGAGTGAGTGAGTGAGTGAGTGAGTGAGTGATTGATTGATTGATTGATTGATTGATTGATTTGTCCACACAGTGGTGACCTGCCCCCTCCCTCTCTCTCTCCTCCCTCTCTCCCCCAGATCACACACTGCCCCGTGCTGCCCTGCTCTATCAGCGCTCCAGAGGAGTGCCTCTGGACCGACTTGGTGATTGAGAAACAAGTCTTCGGTCGCCAGGCCAAATACTACTCCTGCATGAAGAGGGCTGACGGCTCCTGCTCCTGGTACCGCGGCATGGCCCCGCCCAAGAAGGAGTTCATGGAGACCGAGGACCCCTAAGCCGTCCACCACACAGCCCGGTTAAAAAAACAACAACAACAAAAAAGATCTTTTAAAAAGTTAAGAAATAAGTAAGTAAATAATTGAATGAATGAATGAAGAGGCAACCAAAAAAAAACAATAAAAGAGATAAAGAATTAGAGGATTTAGAAACATAATTCTAATAAAGTGAAACACGTTCTTAGTTACTAGAACAAGAGGCGCCTCTCGGTTAAGCGATGATGTCACTTCCTCGAGGAGGCGGAGTCCAGGAAGTTGTGTGGGTGGGGGGGGCTTAATCCCCCCCCAAATACAAATACAAAGGAGTCCAGATCAACAGAGTCTCCTGCAGGCCAAAGCCCTCCCCACCCTCCTGTCCCCCACATGCACACACACACACACACACACACACACACACATATACATACATACATTTACATTACATTTTAATCATTTAGCAGACGCTCTTATCCAGAGCGACTTACAAGATGTGCATTAATACATGGTAGGAACAATCATAGTTAGCGCAAGAGATCAGTTCAGTAATACAGCGATAGACATCATTGCAGGCAGCTGCATACCATACCTGTAACACTGGGAAGGAAAAGGTTAGTGATGACAATTGGCTAGATGTACAGAATTCAGTGGTAGTGGAGTCTGAAAGGTGGGTTTTGAGTCTCTTGCGAAAGATCGCCAGTGATTCCGCGGTCCTGACCGATTGCGGAAGGTCGTTCCATTTTACATTTTAAGCATTTAGCAGAGGGGTCAGGACAGAGAAGAGGCGAGACCGTGAGGAGCGGCTGCCGGGCGCCCGGAGGGATGGGACAATTCCTCTAGCCGCTTTTACTCTCATTTTGGGTACTACTACGAAGAAACACATTATTATTATATATTTCCTCACCAGGCGCCCTTGTTCAAAGCAAATTACAATAAATCGCATTTTACACGTAGCTTGATATTCATTGATTATGTTTTTTTCACGTGTTTATCTGCTGTATATTGCTATGCTAGAGTGTACCACAGAACTTCTCCGCATGCAAACCTGGAACCTGAAAATTCTACAAAATGACAATGAAGTCCACTCTAAACTCTGATCAAACGCCTGCACTCACGTCTGGACCCATGCGTGGACATGCAGGCCAACAGCAGGAGCAGACAGGGGCCGAATCTCTCCATTTCCTGCAGAATCCGCCGAACTCTGACTGCTGCAGGCGAGGGAAATGTAGTCGGACCCCTCTGTGGAACAGAACTAAAACACTGTTCTGGAGGAGGTCAAACTCCAACACATTCTCGCAACGGTCACTCCCTTGTGGACTTTAGTACAGGGACAGACAACATGATATTACAGTGCAAATATTCACAAGCACTTTTCAGATAGTCTTGTTATCACCTGTGATTTACAGCAAGAGAGTTGAATATAGCTGCTGTTAAAAATAGCAAGCAAGAGGTCATTTGAAGATTATGGTTTGATGATTGTGATATTTAAAAAAATATATTACCATTGACGTTGAACTAAAAATATGTCCCTTCAAATAAACACAAATCCAGAACAAACATCAGGATTGCATTTGGACTGTGGTTGTTAAGGCTACCAGAGACTGTCAATGAAGGACTGTAGGAGGCCTAGCGTAGCCTAGCATGTGGGTAAAGAGTGACTGTAGGAGGCCTAGCGTAGCCTAGCGTGTGGGTAAAGAGTGACCAGCTAAGTGTAGCCTAGCGTGTGGGTAAAGAGTGACCAGCTAAGTGTAGCCTAGCGTGTGGGTAAAGAGTGACTGTAGGAGGCTAAGTGCAGCCTAGCGTGTGGGTAAAGAGTGACCAGCTAAGTGTAGCCTAGCGTGTGGGTAAAGAGTGACTGTAGGAGGCTAAGTGTAGCCTAGCGTGTGGGTAAAGAGTGACTAGCTAAGTGTAGCCTAGCGTGTGGGTAAAGTGACTGAGGAGGCTAAGTGTAGCCTAGCGTGTGAGCCTAGTGACTAGCTAAGTGTAGCCTAGCATGTGAGCCTAGGCAGCTCGGTTCCTCTGTGAAGCACGTAAGGGAGTCTCCAGACTGGGTGCGTGAATTCCATCTTGAAGGAAGTAGAGTTCTTTGCCCTCTGAGAATTAGCTTGCCCTGTAGAGACAAGCGGCGGACTCGTGTGGGGAGGGCAAATTGATATAAATGTGTAATTGGTTACTAATTTGGAGAGAACGCGGAAAAAAATTATCAAATAATAATAAAATAATGCCTGTACTCAGACCTGGATTCATGTTGTCATTTTAAATACTGATTGATAACTGATTTGACATATCAAGCTGCTAGAGGAACTGCTCCCCCTTACCTCCAGACACTCATCCCTCCCTACACCCCAGCCAGACCCCTCCGCTCCGCCTCCTCTGGCAAACTGACTGTCCCATCCCTCCGGGCACCTGGCAGCCGCTTAGTAATAATATGTCTAAAATAAGATAAAATAATAATTAGTGTGTGTGTGTGTGCGCGTATATAGCTATGCCTCAAAGCAACGCTGGCTCTCCCGATAAGCGCTGTTGGAAATATGCACACACAAACTGTGTGCTGTTACATACAAACTGTGTGTGTTACATACGAACTCATACAAACTATGTGTGTAATTGTTGACAGCTGACCTAATTGAGAGAGAGAAGAAGGAACTTTTTAACTCAAAGTATTTTAGTTAAGTCACACGCAAAGCTACAGAGCTCTTTGTGTCTTATTAACAGCCCTGTTCATGAATCTAGCCCTTCTGCTACTTAGCGATTAATTAGGGACCCTCAGGGCTTCAACCACAGCGAAAACTGTAATTCTCTTAATGTCCACCGGGTGGAGTGTCTTTCAATGGCAGTGCCCCCGTCCACGGAATGCTTTGAGGAGCATGACTCTCACCTTTGCCGTTGTCATGGCCTCCTCAGTCACCAGATCGGAACCCAGTCCAGCATTATGGGATATTCTGGAAATATGCCTGAGACAGCATTTTCCACCTCCATCCATTAAGTATGAGCTGATTAACTTTCTGTTGGTAGAGGGTGTCGTATTCCTCCTGCAGTCTACCGTATGTCCATCAAGTGGCGCTGTGCAATGAGAATTGCAACATAAGAGATGAAAACAGCTTTTAAAGTGGCAGGGTTGATTTTCTTTTCAGCATTTAGCTCAGAAATGTAACCTAACATCGATTCCTGCCGTTTGAATGTTGCAAAATGAGATGTGTGTGTGTGTGTGTGAGTGTTTGTATGTGTGTGTGTTTGTGTGTGTGTGTGTGTGTGTGTGTGTGTGTGTGAGTGTTTGTGTAGAAATGCAACAGTGTTTCCGCTCAGCGACTCTGTAATGGCGTGGGGGGCATTTTCCTGTCCTGGAGCAGAAAGGGCACTCGTACCCTTCGAGGGCGAGTTAGGGTTAGCCATTACTCCTAACTGGTCCTGAGTCACATCCTCACCCCGTGTTAAAGGGTTAGGGTTAGCCATTACTCCTAACTGGTCCTGAGTCACATCCTCACCCCGTGTTAAAGCTTCTCTTTCCTGCAGAGAGGGGGGCTTTCAATCACAATGCCCCCCTCCCTCCCCCTCATCCACAGAGTTCTGGTGGAAGAGTGGTGTGGTGTTCCCCCTGCAGTCCACCGTATGCCCACCAAGTGGCGCTGTGCAATGCAGAGTTTCAGCCGCTGGTGGCCTCTCCCACGCAGTGGCCCATCACCCTGTTAACTGACAGAGTTTCCCTCTCCATTCACTACCGGCCTCATCAGTGTGGTGGGCATCAGTGCAGCTGTGTGTAGCAGTTTGTGTGTGTAGAGGTTTGTGTGTGTAGAGATTTGTGTGTGTAGAGGTTTGTGTGTGTAGAGGTTTGTGTGTGTAGCCGTTTGTGTGTGTAGAGGTTTGTGTGTGTAGCCATTTGTGTGTGTAGAGGTTTGTGTGTGTAGCCGTTTGTGTGTGTAGAGGTTTGTGTGTGTAGCCATTTGTGTGTGTAGAGATTTGTGTGTGTAGAGGTTTGTGTGTGTAGAGGTTTGTGTGTGTAGCCGTTTGTGTGTGTAGAGGTTTGTGTGTGTAGCCATTTGTGTGTGTAGAGGTTTGTGTGTGTAGCCGTTTGTGTGTGTAGAGGTTTGTGTGTGTAGCCATTTGTGTGTGTAGAGGTTTGTGTGTGTAGCAGTTTCTGTGTGTAGCAGAGGATTATGCATGCCTGCCCCCCCCCCGCCCAACAGCCCAAACATAAACAGCGATTAAGGCTGAGGAGTCAAACGAGTCCAAACCTGGGGTTATCCCTGAGAAATATACAACAGGGATTACTGGAGCAGCCCCATTCTGTCATAAGAGACTCAAGTTTAAAAAGTTCAACACAGATTAAAAAGAGCCAAGATCTTAAAGGTCTACAGCATTTCCAGGTTTTAATTAAAGTCAAGATTTAAGCAAAACATACATACATTTGGTATTTAGCAGACGCTTTTATCCAAAGTGACTTACAGTAATGAGTGTATACATTTTTCAGTATATGTGGTCCCAGTGGGAATTTAACCCACAACCTCAGCGCTGCCAACGCCATGCTCTACCTACTGAGCCACACAGAACCGCAAAAACCGCTGCGTTTGGCTGTCCGCCCCAGGGGGGGGGAGGGTGAGCCGGCTCGGGTTCGCCGTGAAGCACGTAAGGCAGTCTCCAGAACGAGGGTGGGCGAATTCCGTCTCGGAGGAAGTGGAGTTCGCTGCCCTCTGAGAAGTAGCTTGCCTCGTAGAGACGAGCGGCGGACTCGTGTGGGGAGGGTAAATCAAAATAAAAAGAGGGTGTAATTGGCCACTAAATTGGGAGAAAAACAGGAAAAAACAAATTATTTTTTTTAATTACAAAAAAACAAGGTACATTTGCATGAATTCACACTGGGGCATGAGATACAAAGTTACACTGTACTTACAACACATCTCCTGGCTCAGACAGACACAGGGGTGTTATCCAGTCAGGCAGTGTAGTGTAATGGTTAGGGAGCTGGGCTTGTAACGTGAGGTTGCAGGTTCAATTCCCAGGTGGGACACTGCTGTTGTACCCTTGAGCTAAACGTACTTAACCTGAATTGCTTCAGTAAAATATCCAGCTGTATAAATGGATTGCAAAGAAATGTAAACTGTGTAAGTAGCTCTGGATAAGAGTGTCTGCTAAATGCCTGTAATGTAATCCATGCAGTCTCTAATACACAAACACACACCTCACCCATGCTCCCTCAGGCCTAATGTCATGTTTCTTATAAACACTAAAACGGCATTCTCACCCCTTTGTGTGTTAAGGGGTGGCACTCGCTGTGATTCAGGACCTTGGACCAGTAGGTCATATGTTCCAATCCCCGGTGGAGATCTGCTGTTCTGCCCTTTCTCCTGTCACTCAAACATTGTTACTTCTGCAGATATTCCCAGCCATAGGATAATATGTAGAAATGTGAGTGATGGGGAAACTTGTTCAAGAGGCCCCATAGAGCGAGAGAGAGGGAGAGAGGGGGAGAGAGAAGAGAGAGGGGGAGAGAGAGAGAGAGAGAGAGAGAGAGGAAGAGAGAGGGAGAGAGAGGGAGAGAGGGAGAGAGGGAGAGGGAGAGGGACCCCCCCTCCCAATACAGCCATACCGTGGACCAGGGGCAATTCTTCAGGGGGGCTGAAGAGAATGTGAGATGTACACATGCATAGCACAAGCCTACATTTGTAATTAATTTACTGTTACATTCCCCCAAAATGAAAACACCACAATGGTGGTCCCTCTCACAATTGAAATACCACTCTCTATCTGTGGTATTTTAAAAAAATAGACATTAAGTAAAAATGTTTTTTAGTAAAGAATGACTAAACATTTTCAGGGGGGCTAAGATGAAAGACGGGGGGGCTAAAGCCCCCTAAATAGGGTCTAAAATCACCACTGCAGTGGTCACCTTTGTCCAGCAGCCACTCCAAGCTGCAATGCCGTTAGCACATGTAACACACGCGCACATGGAAACACGTCTAGATCGTGATGTTATCGTCTCGTGGTTGTGATTATATTATGGACCTACAAGTAATGGCCAAAAATGTGGCAAAACCAATATGAACTCACTTAATGTGGTATTGAGTAGGCATGGGGAAGGCAACCCCGGTCCTGCAGTGCCAGAGACGTCTCTGGCTTTTGTTCCAACTGAACCTGCTGACTACGTCACTGGAGCCATTATTAACCTTAATGAACGCAGGCGCCCATGTCCTGGGGGCACTCAGTGTTTCACCATTCAGATTAGGGGTGTGACAGTATACACAGCGGCGGAACTAGAGTTTTATACATGGGGAGGCCAGGGGGGGGGGGCAGGGGGGGGCCAGGGGGTCCACAGACCATGAGAGAAAATGAGTGTGTAACCCTAACCTGGCATCTAAAGAGCATGAATGAATCCTATGATTGCTGATTAGAGGTAGAAGTGATAATTCACTTAACCCGGAGTTCTTCAATGTGGCAGTCCACTAGGGTTACTTCACTAGAATGCTTTAACATACTATGAATAGCCAGTGTCTCCACCTGGGAACTGCAGCTCAATTTATTTCTCACACACACACCCCCCACACACACACACACACACACACACACACTGTACTGTACTCACATACTGGAGAGACTTGGGTCACTCTGTTTTCATGAATATATAATCTGGGTCTATAAGTGTTGAACATCCTAAATATTTTCAGAAAATAAAGCTCAAGCACCAAGGAGATAAGATAGCATTTGTGTGTGACATCATTTGCATAGTTTATTTATGGAAGTAAATTTACAAAAAAACATGATATACCAGGTATGACCAACTTATACAGACCTCTCTGATCCACCCAGGTCAAACAATATGTTTTTTTCTGTCAAACAATATGTTTTTTTCTGAAACACAAGATGTGTCTGCACAACAGTTCCCTGAAATTATTGCAAGGTTGTATTCATTCAAAAACATAATTTCGCAACAACAACCCCTATTTAACATAAAGTAATTTTTGTTTGTTACTCATGCTTACATACATTTTACAGGCTTTGTTGTAACTTATTTGTTGTCCTGTTAGTTACATGTGGAATAAAATGGTAATGTTACTTTAACCCCCATTACTTTTCAACTTCTATTTCTCAGACAATTTACACTGAATTATAATAATAATAATAATAATAATAATAAATTGGATTTATATAGCGCTTCTCATCTGCCAAGACAAATCTCGAAGCGCTTTACAGATAAAAGACTATGGCACAAATAAAAGCCTAAGGCTAGCCAGTAAAAAGGTTTTAAGATTACTAAACTAAAATGAAAAATGAAAGAAAAATGGAAAAAAAGAAATTAAAAGGGGATTAAAACAAGGGTGGGCTGCTAAAAAGGCTCAAGGGAAGGCCTGCCGGAAAAAAAAAGGGTTTTAAGGCCCGTTTTAAAAACCTTGATGGAAGGGGCAGTTCTGAGGTAGTCCGGGAGGGAGTTCCAGAGGGTGGGGAAAAAGAGCAGAAGGCTCGGTCTCCCATCGTCCGTAGACGTGTAGGGGGACGTGGAGCAGAGTGGAATGGCTAGAGCGGAGGGGCGTGAGGGTTTGTGGGTGGTGATGAGATCACTGAGGTAGCTGGGGCTTTGTCCATTTAAAGGCTTTGTAGGTCAGGAGGAGGACTTTGAACTGGATCCTGTAGTGGACTTGGCCAGTGGAGTTGGGCGAGTATGGGGGTTATGTGGGCTGACTTTTTTGAACCGGTGAGGACTCTGGCGGCGCTGTTCTGGATGAGTTGTAGACGGTTGATAAATTTAACTGAGAGACCGGAGAGAAGTGCATTGCCATAATCAGTTCGGGAGAAGATTAGTGCATTGACCAGTTTTTTGGTGTCGTCTTGTGCGAGGGATGGCTTCAGTCTGGCGATATTTTTGAGGTGAAAGAAGGAAATCTTGCAGATGTGGTTGATATAGGCTTGGAATGAGAGAACTCTGCAGTTGGTAGCTATAATTTCTTACACATTTAAGACAGCAAACAGGCTATCTGCAATTTGTGGTAATCTTTTGAGTAACGTTAACAGATTGATAATAACAATTGTTCGTTTTGAGTTCAAGTACGAAAATCTATCTGAGTTAATGGATTTCAAATTGCTGTTAACTTGCTGAACACTGACAGCTGTCACGTGTCAAAACCTATTTTTATGCGGGGGGGGAAAAAATCTCAACCGTTACCCTAGTAAAATGTCTAAATATCCCATATTAAATAATATAATACTGGACCTGGGGTGTCTGCTAATGCCATTTAATCCCACCCCCTCTTCGGCTGTTCTTGCGTTTTGTTTTGTTTACAACGCGATTGCGCACGTGCAGACAGCTCTATCGCATTTCACAATACTGGTCGTAGCTGTTATATATTATAGCGAAAATAGGCGAATAATACTTGTGTCAATGTAGATGTGTTTATAGCCTACTGGTTTTAACGTGAAGAAGTTTGTGTTTTAGAATATACAAATGTTTGGGTGAATTCGTCAGTATTTAATGGATTACGAGGGAAATTACTTCCGTTTTTTGCGAACTTTTTGCTATTCATGTTGCTGAAAGTCAATGGAAAATAGATCGTAATCGTAACTCATCGTAATTTTAGTCATGTAAAATTGCTTTTTTTTCTTATTTGAATCCTTAATTTTGAATTTAACTGTGTCCAATATTTTATTTCATGAGATAAAACATGTATCAATTCTCAACACGCCATAACTCAAAACGGAGTTTTGGCGTGGCGTAGGGGAGAGCGAGGTATGCTGTCACACTTTTCACTCGGTCTTACCTGTATTGGGCGCAATACATCGCAATGGTATAAATGTCATACCAAATGAAAGGTGGAAATCTTGGGCACATATTTTGTATTAATTGCATATTCATGTATTGTTTCAGTATGGAGTTGTAGACAGTTAAATAGAGGGTGTGCACTTGTGACAACTTATCCCATCAGGGTCACACTATTTTATACTGTGTGGGGTAAATTGTCACATTGGATTATCAACAAATAAGAATACAACAAAATAATTGTGAATAAAACATGTTTTACTTTCAAATTCAAAACCAAGTACATTTAATTACAGAACTCATTCATTAAAGAGCAAAATGCATAACGAAACACTTCTAATCAGACTCATCTTCAGAGTCACAGTTCTGGCACAAATAAATTGTCTGGCCTGGGGTGCAAGCATCATGGGCCCACTTCTTGCATCTCACACACTGCACCCAAGTCTCTTTTGGGTGGCTGTTAGAAAATGGCTCCATGCAGACTAGGCAGAAGCACTCCTCTTCATCTGATGATGACTCGTCTATTTTTCTTTTTACTCTTGCATTTTTGTTCCCTTTTGCACATTGCTTCCCATCCTCCAGAAACAGCCTCTTTTTAGATTGAGATTTTTCCATTTGTAGTGCTTGCTTCACGGGTGTGTCTGTTAGAATTGCGGTTCTGCACCGCTTTCTTCCATTATTAGTTTGTTTTCGGGGACCAGCTTTTGGAAATGGCCGGAGGTCCTCTGGAGTTGGTAGTCTGCTGCCAGGACTGGCATTGCTGGGTAAGGGTGAGCTGGCATGGGAACTGAACGGGTCTGTGTCTGTGCTTGTGCCTGGCAGGGCAGGGTTGGTACTAGGGCCTGGCGGGGCAGGGCGATCCGTAACATAGGATGGCGCAAAATCAGTTTCCAGAAATACATCCCTGTTGTAAGGCTGTACCCCAGCTACCCTAAAGCCAGCCTGAATGTTCAAGGGGGTTGCTGCCACAGGATAAGTGATTGCCACAATCCCAGGAATGTCATAAATTGACATTGTTTTCCCAGGATTGTTCCTCATCCATGCATCACACGCTGTGTTGATGTGCCTTTTTAGCAGCCCGTAGACAGACCTGTCTAAGGGTTGAAGCCGATGAGAGCAGTGGGGTGGGAATGACACCATAATTAAGCCTTTCTTTGGCATAATTGAGTCCATCAATGGACATATGAGATATGTGGTTGTCCAAAAGGAGTAAACATGGTTTCTCCTTTGAGCATTTTGTATGCTCAGTGAAATGTTTCAGGAAGTCAAAAAAGTGCACATCTTTCATCCATCCCGAGGGATTTGCCGCTCCCCTGCTGCCAGGTGGTCCGCTGTTTAAAAAATGGTCGTGGAAGTTGACACAGGGAAATATGAAATATGGAGGTATACTATTTCCTGTGGCTGACACAGCACAGGCCAGTGTGACAAGCGTCCCTCTTTCAGCAGAGGTCAGCGACCCTACTTGTTTGAATCCGCGTCTGGCCACTACTTTGTCAGGTTTATGGACCATGGTCACCCCAGTTTCGTCGACATTCCATATGTCCCCTGGTCCAAATTGATGTCTGTCTAGCACATTTGCTAAATTGTCGAAGAAGGCATTGACATTTTCTCGGTTGAAGCTACTAGCTCTGGCAAGGCTAGTTGCCTCAGGCTTTCTTATCGACAGCATTGGGTGCCGTTTTAAGAAGGCTGTAAACCACTCCGAGCTGGCCTTTTCTGTTTCTGCCCACATTGGTGTGAACTTCAGCTTGTGTGCCACAGCAAACTGGTAGGCATGTCTTTTGATCTCACTTGGCGACAGACCAAAATAAATGTCAGCTGACCTAGCGATATAATGAACAAGCTGCATCTCCAAATCAGGTGGAAATACCTGCCGTGGCTGCCTGACTGACAATTTCTTCGCTGGTAACCTTTTCACAATACCGAGTCAGAGTACGGTAATTTATATTAAAATCGTTTGCTGTGCTTCTGATTGATTTGTTCTCCAGCTTCACCTGTCTGACTGCCTTCAACATTATGTCAGGTGCGGTGCTGCCATTCTCTGTCATTCTTTTATAATTTCTCACCATCATCTCACTTTATTTTGTTCCTTTGTTTGTTCGTTCCTTTCTTCCTTCCCTCAATGCTTCTTTCCTTCAAAAACACATTTCAATTAGCCTCATGTGACAACTTGCCTCAAAGCCATTGAGACAACTTGCCCCAAATGGGCATGTGGGCTAATGTTTGTTAAATCTCACGGCTAGTTCAACATAGGACTGCAGCTAACATATCAAGAAACACCTTATTGTTTCCTTTATTCGGTACACAAATATAATTTAGAACATTTATACCTAACACAGTTTTATTACATAAAAAAGGTCCTCAGACGAGTCCTCCAGCGGCGTTTCCAATCATCTCGATCCTCCATGCATCTGGCTAGTTCGCCATTACATGGCTAAGAGTGTGAGGGGCGTGTCCAGAGTGTGAGGGGCGTGTCCAGACTGTGAGGGGCGTGTCCAGAGTGTGAGGGGCGTGTCCAGAGTGTGAGGGGCGTGTCCAGGGCGCGAGGGGCGTGTCCAGAGTGTGAGGGGCGTGTCCAGGGTGTGAGGGGCGTGTCCAGACTGTGAGGGGCGTGTCCAGAGTGTGAGGGGCGTGTCCAGAGTGTGAGGGGCGTGTCCAGGGCGCGAGGGGCGTGTCCAGAGTGTGAGGGGCGTGTCCAGGGTGTGAGGGCGTGTCCAGCACCGGAGCTCAGCGTATCGGCCGGCTGCAGTTTACTTGTTTACAGAGACAGAAAATCACTCCTTCTGGGCACCGATGATGCATTTTCTGCATAGTTTCCGTCTTGAGTAGAAACTACACACACACACATACACAAATACACATACACACACACACACACACACACACACACACACATACACAAATACACATACACACACACACACACACACATACACACATACACAAACACACACACACTCACACACTCACTCACACACACACACACACACAGATACACATACACACACGCACACACACAGGGCCTCTACTACGGAATTATAAAATAATTGTTGGCTGGTAGTTATTTTGATTTAAAGTGTTTAATGAAAATGTAAAATTGTAAGGAAATGCGATTTGGCCCGATGCGATTTGGCCCTAATGCTGTCAATACCTCAATGCTGTCAATATCGGATTGATCGATAAGATGTAATAATATTTTGGTCACGTTTAAAATTCTTTTTTGTGGGATTCCTCTGTGCAGATTCTCAAAATAGGTCTATCTCAAGTGATAGTGCTTTAATTATTCCATAGGCCCTACATCCTATCGATTTGTTGAGTGACTCTTCATTTTCAGTTGATGTTTTAATTATATGAGCCACATGTTTTGGGAAAGTAGTGTATGGCGGTGCTGCTTGTCTGTGGATAGGCATTGAGCGCGCAGCGAGTTTTACAGAGGGGGCGATCATATTACATTACATTACAGGCATTTAGCAGACGCTCTTATCCAGAGCGATTTACACAGTTTTCACATTTGTTTACATACAATCAATTTATTCAGCTGGATATTTCACTGAAGCAATTCAGGTTAAGTACCTTTAGCTCAAGGGTACAACGGCAGTGCCCCATCTGGGAACTGAACCTGCAACCTTTGCATTTCAAGCCCAATTCCTTATCCATTATGCTAACACTGCCGCCTGCGACAATCGCTGTCCGTCAACACGACACGCCACGTATTTGTTGTCACCACCACTGCCTATTTGTTATATACCCCTGCTTACTCCATTTAATTAAAACAATACATTAGAAATTAAAAATGACTAACCTTTTCCTTCCCAGTGTTACAGGTACGGTACGCAGCTGCCTGCAACGATGTCTATCGCTGTGTTACTGCACTGATCTCTTGCGCATACTATGATTGTTCCTACCATGTATTAATGCACATCTTGTAAGTCTCTCTGGATAAGAGCGTCTGCTAAATGCTTCAGATGTAAATGTAATGTACACGCACCCGGAGACTCGAAGCTGCCTTTTGTTTATGGGTCATGCCATTCTGAGTCTGAACGTCATCGGCTCGTGCCCTTCTAACACCGACTAATTTTTGATGTTGTTCAAATAGATACAATGGATTATAATTTCTGATATCGAGGTGAGGTCGGGACAGGTGCACTGTTTGGCGGTTTGCTCTGTTGTGGGTGACGATGGGCCTTTTCATTTGACATAATCTTCAAAGCCGTTATTGTATAGATAGATAGATAGATAGATAGATGGTTTATTAGCCACACGACCAAGTGGAATTTGTTTTCGGTACATTATGTTATACTCTGCAGCACAAATACATAAATGGACAACAGCAGACAATCCACATATTATCACGACACAATACAGGGATGCAGTTAACATATCATCACAAAAACATAACACACACAACCATACACAATAGGTGCATGGTAATGCATGTCGGTAGTGTGTGAAGGAAGGACGTAGCCTAGTCATAATAACCATTCCGAGACGGGGCGAGCCGAGGCAGGGGAGATGTGCGCACGTGGGTCTGGAGGACACACACAGCGTCTACGGGTGCGACTTGACCGCATCAGGAGGTCAAGAGGACCGTGGAAATTACATCCAATCAGAAGTCGTGATACGTGACCAAAAACTATTGCGCACACGCCCCTTTCCGTGGGTCGCTCGCGGCGCAACAACACGGCCTGGAGCGGCTGTGGGCCGGGCCAATCTCCAAGCGCGGGCCAATCTCCAAGCGCGGGCGGAGCCAGCATAATAAAAACGGGGAAGGAGACTGCGTGCAAGCGCGAATGAACACACGTCGGCATCTGTCCGCAAGTTTATATTCCGGTGGATCAATTAGAATTGCAATTCAGTGCAACTCCCCGACTAGGTGTCCGCCTGATTGCAGAGGACACGGGAACTCCGTTCTTTAGGCTGCTGCTGCTGTTGTTGTTGCCAATATCTCGTGGAGAAGGTGAGGGGGACGATCCACACCTTCATAGGGCGATAGCTCCGTTTTTTAATTCTTTAACATTTTATTTAAATATATCTCCGCCTGTACGAACAAACAGACACAATACTGCGGGGGGAAAATGACTTGTACAATAAGTAGTTTCTTTGTCACTCTGACTGTGTTTCTGCTCTGGAGAGTGAGCGAAATCGCAGAAGCTTGCAGCTGCTCGCCTGTGCATCCTCAACAAGCTTTCTGCAACGCAGACGTAGGTAAGTACCACATCGGAGTGCCTCTGTAATCGTGTGTGTGTCTAGCTGCGAGGTGTCACGGTCAAAGTAGTAGACGCAGCTATCTTTATTGAACAGGGGCTTTACGATGAGCACTCTGCAACGTGTAGCTGTCTGCTCTCACACCAGGCACACAACCTATGACGTACGAATAATTAGCGAGGCAGCTAGCTATGTAGTTCGCTGGGTTCGTCGCTATCGCACTCAGATTTGATGTTGAATGATGACAGTGCAAAAGCAATGTTTTCTTTTTATTTGTAACGACACTAACAACAGTATATTGGCTGTAGTTTTGTCGCGATCTATTCGTTCTTTGTAACCGATCGGCTGAGGTTTATGTAGCCTGCTTGAACTTCTGCGCCGAAGTGTGGTGTTGTGAATGCTAGCTAGCGTTGCAGATGAAATGCATGAGTGATCATAGGCAGGTAGCGACTGTCATTGGTTAGCATGTTGGATCCATATGTACACTGGGTCATTTTGACCACACCTGGGGCCAAGCGAATGGAATAAGTGTTTACAAGGTAGCTGACGGGCTGAAATGCCCCATAGTGCTCTGAAATGTAGCCGTACTGTCGTTGATTGAGATCTCTAAAAAGCTAGCCTGGCTACTTTACCGCAGTGAGTATTGCGTTGCCCTTTGAAGTTCGCCCCGCTCCTATAATTGTAATTACACTCAAACAGGCAAGCTAAATAAGTTCGTTTTTTGTTGTTGTTGTTGGTTTAAAAAAAAATGTATATACATATATTTACAATAATCGTGTTTACCCTTTTCTTCTGCTGTGAAAATATTTTCCTCACACGGCACGTAGGCGACTCGCACAGAAGCGCCCTGGAAGCCATACGTGTGTCCCTGCCTGAAGTTGGGACGCTTTTAACACCTCTTTGCGGGGTGTATTGGCCTAGCTGCCCCGCCTGACTGCGCTCAACACGTATGCGCTCGTGCCGGAGTGACGCCAGCTATAGCAACCCCGAAGCATTTCAACAAAGACGTCATTGTTGTTTGGATATTGTCCATCCATAGCAGTTTATTCGAAATTATATTCGCTGGTAAAGCAATTATCCAGTAGGCGTGTCCATATAGTGGACAGGAAATGTCTTTCGACCTGTTTGCGAAGATACCGTGTATTGGGATTTTGAGGAGGAGTATTATTACAGTATAGCCTACTAAATCTAGACCTGCCTGTCATCAGAGCCTGTCTGTCAGTCAGAGCCTGCCTGTCAGTCAAAGCCTGCCTGTCTGTCAAAGCCTGTCTGTCTGTCAGAGCCTGCCTGTCTGTCAAAGCCTGCCTGTCATCAGAGCCTGTCTGTCTGTCATCAGAGCCTGCCTGTCTGTCTGTCAAAGCCTGTCTGTCTGTCAGAGCCTGCCTGTCTGTCAAAGCCTGCCTGTCTGTCAAAGCCTGCCTGTCTGTCAAAGCCTGTCTGTCAGTCAAAGCCTGCCTGTCTGTCAGAGCCTGCCTGTCTGTCAGAGCCTGCGTAGCCACTCTGTCACGCTTCTCTCTTTCTCGTTTATTACGGTTTTTTGTTTTTGTTAAGTATTAAAGTATTTAAATTGTGAATCCGTCTCCCCGGAGCATCCCGACGTTAGGAGAGCGCGTGAGGGATGAGCAGGCTCAAACATGCCCCCCCGGTTTAAACTGCGATGGTTTTGAGTTCCAGTGCGCCTTTTCCTCCCGGGGAAAGTGACCGTGACCTGCATGGGGAAAGCATGCTGCCGGAGCGCGTTTAAACGCCTTTTAAAAAGCAACGCTCGGTTCAGCGATGCAGTGCTACAACCGAATCAGCACAGAAATGAGTCCGTGTTGTGTGTTTTCTAGGTCAAGGCGGTGCGCTATTGTGAGCGCAAACTCGTGCGGCTACTGTAAGCCGCGGTAATAAACCGCCCGTGTGGTTTCAGAGGCGTTTGAGCTTCTGGCCCTTTCGGCTTTTAGTCCCGAAAAATATTTATCCTAAATAATCACCCGTACTTTCTTTTGAAATCCCCCTCTCCACTCTTGACTGCCATACATGTTTTACTGTGAAACTTCTCTTATATTTTTACATTTAGCGGACGCTCTTATCCAGAGCGACTTACACAGTTTACATTTCTTTAACATACAGTCTATTTATACCGCTGGATATTTACTGAGGCACTTCGGGTTAGGTACCAAGGGTACAAGCCCAGCTCCCTAACCAATAGCTGTGGCCGGCACGTTATCTCCCTTGTCACAATGGCTGATTCTGCATTGATTGCTTATTGCTACCTCTGAATTGTGGCTACAGATTTACCTACAGGGTCCTAGTTTAATTATGTGGTTGCTCCTAGCACCCAGGAATTGTACTTCCCTCTAGGGTGGCTTTCAGCTAAACAGTTCTTGACTACGGTTAACACTTTGTTGTACGTCGCTCTGGATAAGAGCGTCTGCCAAATGCCTGTAATGTAATGTAATGTAATGTAATTATCCAGGGGGGGGTTCCATCAAAAATTGGCAAAGAGCCACAGAATGTTTCCCGGAGGGGGCTGATGGGAAATGTAGTCCAAAGCCTGTCAAACACATTTAAAAATCTGAAGCTCTGGACTCCACCTCCCAGTATACTCTGTGAAAGGTTTTGTTTTTCACTCTGCCTAGAAGAGTGGAGACATGGGACCCCCCTGTCCTTTGACCCCTCCATGACCCTCCATGACCCCTTCATGACCCAGTATTTCGATACAGTTTATATCATGATGCACATGCCATGATTCAGTACGTCACGTTCCGTGCGATTTCTAGATTGAATCACGGTAATAACAGAATCACGATTCAATGCCTCAAATATCAGAGTGTACATGAAAGGACAAAATTGTATACATCAAAAACCCATTAACACCCCATCATAGAAAAGGTTTGCGTTTGCTGTCGTGAATGCGCTGTGTGCATATCGTGATGCCAATGAAGACGCACGCGATTGAGGAGAGTGCACGGACTTCAGAGTTTTGGGAAACTCTTTATACTTTTCTCTTAGTTTATTTGGATTTATTGTTTGGTTTTACAAAACCAAAAGCCCCAAAGAAGACACGTTTCGACAGCCAGGATCCCGTTTACGACCAGTGAGTAGCTACCAGTCTAGTAGGTACTCACGGCCAGCTACATTACATTACAGGCATTTAGCTCTTATCCAGAGCGACTTACACAGTTTACATTTCTTTACAATCCATTTATACAGCTGGATATTAACTGAAGCAATTCAGGTTAAGTACCTTTAGCTCAAGGATACAACGGCAGTGTCCCCACCTGGGAATTGAACCTGCAACCTCTGAGTTACAAGCCCAGCTCCCTAACCATTATACTACACTGCCACCTAGTAGGCAGTGGTGCTGGCTCTGTCAACGGAAGACACCGATCGAGTTCATATCCTGTGATGGAGAGTGCTTCAATGACTGGCACAAACACAGTAACCTTTAGCTCTTCCTGTGTTGCTTGACTAAAGAACACTAACTGACACTGTAAACACAGGCGCAGAAATGCAAACTGTGTAAGTCGCTCTGGATAAGAGCGTCTGCTAATGCCTAAAAATGTAAATAGTTTTGTGCAATGAGGGCAGACAAGTGCAATTTTGTCTTGGCTAAACAAATTTGTCATATTATTTCTTAATGTATAATTATTATAATAATATATATTTATATTGGTACAATACTTTGATATATTTTATTTATTTAGCTCATTTTGACAGCTGTTGCTGTTTTTTTGTTTTTGAAAAGTTGATAATGGTAAATGCCTGTTGGTTACTTTTTTACCATTTGGGGGGGAAAAAAATAAACTTCTGTCGTTGCTATCAAATTCTTTGGCTTGACTTTGACTTGGTGTGTGTGTCTCATAGGGAACAGCATGTTATAGTGTCATTCTCAGTGTCACTAACAGTGCCATTAGAATACACTTTGAGCCATCACATTAGTATCTGTTTTGTGAGCAAAATAACAATCCATAATGGGTTGGGTGATAGAAACATGTTTTATAGTCATAAAAACGTCTTGGTATGTTTTTCAGTGTCACAGAAGTGAATAGAAATCATTTGACCACCTTGGAAAGGTTTTGGGACACTTGGAAACCACCGGTGACACCGCTCACTGAAAGGCCTCTAGTTCATGAGTCCTTGGGTCCAGATGTTTTTTGTTTTTTTTGCAAAATCGTAGTTGACATATTAGACAAGGCATGCACAGGTATATCACGAAACGTGACTTATTAATTGCTTTTTAAACATGATATTCTACACGAGGCAATAAAGTAGACTTTTCTAGTTCTGATTGCTCTTCGGTCCTTTGGGATTTGTTGTGCCCACGTGCTACACCCCTATAAACTACAATGTGTTTCCTTTCAAGAGAGAACAAATGTAGGCATGTGGCCACCACAGTACTTGAGCTATGTTATATTTGGATATGTCTAAATAAGCGTGAATGCCAAAAATAGGGGATGACGGTTAAGAGGTTAAACATAATAAAATAACCAACAGAATAACAGAAAATAGGCTGGCAGATGGCGTAGCGGTCTAACGCACCCATATTTTGGCTGGTCCGATACGAGTGTGAGCTGTCTGTCAGGGATGCGGTTCTAAACCCGTCTCTACCAGACCGGCCCTGTCCCTGATCGGGGGGGAGTTTGGCTGTCCACCCCAGGGGGGGGGGAGGGTGAGCCGGCTCGAGCTCATCGAGGAGCGGAGGGGCGTCCCTGTACAAAAATTGTACGTCCGTGGTCGGGTTCCGTCTCGGAGGGGGCAGATCTGCCGGCTCAGGGAAATTGGCTCGCGCCGGAGAACAAGCGGAGGACTCGTGGGGGAGGGTGAATTAAAATAAATAGTTTTGGGAAAAAAATTATTTAGCTTTTTTTTTTTTTTTGAGCATAGAGTATAACTCACTACCTGTTGCTTCTATTGTACAGCCGCCTTTGCTCATCTCACCAAGCGTGTGAATGTTTGTGGGCCCTGTAGTTTTTAAAAATCAAAGTGACTGGCCCCTTATGGATGAACACAGCTCGTCTGTGTGTGTGCGTGCGTGCGTGCGTGCGTGAACACAGTTGTGTGTGTATGTGTGTGGATGAACACAGTTGTGTGTGTGTGAGTCCTGATCACTTCAGCCCCATTCCTGCTACTTAAGTGCTTATGAATGCGCTGTGCCTGCAGGTCTATCCAGAGTCAGGCTAAGCCACTGTCCACGTCATCGAGGTGTGTCTGCGGGGGGGCTAACCTGTGCTCTGCCCCCTCCCTCTCCCCCCACAATAGTGATCAGGGCGAAGGTTGTCGCAGTGCAGGAAGTGGTTTCTGGGAACGATATCTATGGCAACCCCATAAAGAGGATCCAGTATGACATCAAACAGATCAAGGTAAGAGGTGCCTCTGTCCTGCCCCAGGTAACACCGTTTAGTACTAACGGTAATGCTGATGATGGCTTGCGTCTATATAGCACCTTTTGGCATCTCTTAAGTGCGTTTCTGATCGGCCATGCAGCCTCTGTCTCCCGCCTCTGCTACTGCTGTCACATGACCGTCTCCCAGTCACGTGACTAGCAGTCTGCGTGTGTGTGTGCTTGCATGTGTGTATATGTGTGTGTGTGTGTGTGTGTGTGTGTGTGCGTGCGTTTGTGTGTGCGCGTGTGTATATGTGTGTGTGTGTGTTTGTGCGCGCGCGTTTTTGTGTGTGCGTGCGTGTGTATATATATGGGTGCGTGTGCGTGTGCGTGTGCATATATATATGTGTGTGTGCTGACTCTCTTGTGTGTTGTGTCTCCAGATGTTCAAAGGCCCGGCTCATGACATCGAGGCAATCTTCACCGCCCCCTCCTCAGCAGTGTGTGGGGTGACTCTGGAAGCCAACGGGAAAAAGGAGTACCTCATCGCAGGTAGGCCCCTCATGCATTCAATCAGGATCTACATCATACTCCATCAGGATCTACATCATACTCCATCAGGATGAGGCCGTTTTTATCCTGGTGATACAGTTTAGAGTACAGCTCGTGTGTGTGTGTGAAATGGGGGTAGTGGGATTTGGAAAGGGCTTAATACTCATAATAATAACCATAATGATAATAATAATGAATCACATTTGTACAGTGCTTTTCTTGACCTCTAAGCATTTTACAGTGAACGAGGAGAAAGGCGGATCTTACAAACGCAGGTGAACCGAGGCACAGAAGAAAGGCAGTGTCTGTGCGCTTTGTTCACACCGGGTCTCGTGTCTGAGGGGGGGTCCAGACAGACGCAGCGTTGGTGGAGCACGAGGGTAAATTACACAGTGCATGCAGGAGACCGCCAGGGTGGGACTGGATTACTGTTAGTGCCGTCGTCAAACCCGCTAATTACTGAGGCTGTTCCTTCAGCCGGGCTACACACAGGAGCTGATCTGGGATCAGCATTCCCCCCTGGCCATATCCTACCCTTATCCATTATGAGCTACACGGCTAAACTGTTCCTGGATCAGTATGAGGTGCTGGTTAGGGCAGGAGAACCTCGGGGCTACTCCATTTGCAAAACTGCACATCGGAGAATAGCAACAGACCTCAACTGCTTGCATTAACTGCTAAGTTTGGTAGCTTAGCTTAGGTGATCGGAGAGGTCTGCTGTTTTGTAGATGTACCATGCTGGTGTAAGTGTAGTGAGTGGTGATGGACGTGTAGTGAGTGGTGATGGACGTGTAGTGAGTGGTGATGGACGTGTAGTGAGTGGTGATGGACGTGTGGTGAGTGGTGATGGACGTGTAGTGAGTGGTGATGGACGTGTAGTGAGTGGTGATGGACGTGTAGTGAGTGGTGATGGACGTGTAGTGAGTGGTGATAAACGTGTAGTGAGTGGTGATGGACGTGTAGTGAGTGGTGATGGGCGTGTGGTGAGTTATGTGTCTTGTTTGCCGCTCGTTCCCACAGGTAGGCCAGAAGCGGATGGTAAGATGCACGTGACCTTGTGTGACCTCATCATGCCCTGGGATACCATGAGCTCCACACAGAAGAGGGGCCTCAGCCAGAGATATGATATGGGCTGTGACTGCAAGGTGAGTGAGGGAGGGAGGGAGGAGAGAGAGAGAGAGAGAGAGGGGTGGGAGGAGGGAGGAGAGAGAGAGAGAGAGAGGGAGGGAAGGAAGGAAGGAAGGAAGGAAGGAAGGAAGGAAGGAAGGAAGGAAGGAAGGAAGGAAGGAAGGAAGGAAGGAAGGAAGGAAGGAAGGAAGGAAGGAAGGAAGGAAGGAAGGAAGGAAGGGAGGAAGGAAGGAAGGAAGGAAGGAGGAAGGGAGGAGGGAGGGAGGAAGGAAGGAAGGAAGGAAGGAAGGAAGGAAGGAAGGAAGGAAGGAAGGAAGGAAAGGAAGGAAGGAGGGAGGGAGGGAGGGAGGGAGGGAGGAAGGAAGGAAGGAAGGAAGGAAGGAAGGAAGGAAGGAAGGGGGGGAAGAGGGAGGGAGGGAGGGGGGGGGAGGGAGGGAGGGGAAGAGGGAGGGAGGGAGGGGGGAGGGAGGGAGGAGGGAGAGAGAGAGAGGGAAGGAAGGAAGGAGGGAGGAGAGAGGGGGGGGGAAGGAAGGAAGGAAGGAAGGAAGGAAGGAAGGAAGGAAGGAAGGAAGGAAGGAAGGAAGGAAGGAAGGAAGGAAGGAAGGAAGGAAGGAAGGAAGGAAGGAAGGAAGGAAGGAAGGAAGGAAGGAAGGAAGGAAGGAAGGAAGGAAGGAAGGAAGGAAGGAAGGAAGGGAGGGAGGATAGAGAGGGAGGAGGAGGGGAGGGGGGAGAGGGGGAGGGGAGGGGGAGGGGGAGGGGAGGGGGAACAGAGGGAGGGAGTAGGTGTTTTGAGGGTGTTTTGTCCACACAGTGGTGACCTGCCCCCTCCCTCTCTCCCTCCCTCCCTCCCTCTCTCTCTCTCTCCTCCCTCTCTCCCCCAGATCACACGCTGCCCCGTGCTGCCCTGCTCTATCAGCGCTCCAGAGGAGTGCCTCTGGACCGACTGGGTGACAGAGAAGAAAATCTTCGGTCGCCAGGCCAACCACTACTCCTGCATCAAGAGGGCTGACGGCTCCTGCTCCTGGTACCGCGGCATGGCCCCGCCCAAGAAGGAGTTCATGGAGACCGAGGACCCCTAAGCCGTCCACCACACAGCCCGATTAAAAAGAACAAAACAACAACAAAGAAAAAGACCAAAAAAAAAAAAATCGATCTTTTAAAAAGTTAAGAAATAAGTAAGTAAATAAATAATTGAATGAATGAAGAGGCAACCAAAAAAACAAGACCAATAAAAGAGATAAAGAATTTAGAAACATAATTCTAATAAAGTGAAACACGTTCTTAGTTACTAGAACAAGAGGCGCCTCTCGGTTAAGCGATGATGTCACTTCCTCGAGGAAGCGGAGTCCAGGAAGTTGTGTGGGTGGGGGGGCTTAATCCCCCCCCAAATACAAATACAAAGGAGTTCAGATCAACAGTCTCCTGCAGGCCAAGGCCCTCCCCACCCTCCTGTTCTCCCCCCCCCCCCACACACACACACACACACACACACGCACACACACACACACACACACATGCATACATTACATTCACATTTTAAGCATTTAGCAGACGCTCTTATCCAGAGTGACTTACAAGATGTGCATTAATACATGGTAAGAACAATCATAGTTCGCGCAAGAGATCAGTGCAGTAATACAGCGATAGACATCATTGCAGGCAGCTGCATACCATACCTGTCACACTGGGAAGGAAAAGGTTAGTGATTTAGAAAAAAAAAAAAAAAAAAAAAGTATTAAATGAGTAGGCAGGGATACATATACAAGAAGTGTTGAGCAAGCATACACATACACACACACACAGACACACATGCATGCACGCACATGCGTATACCGACACATACACACATGTACAGATGCACAATCAGGCATACCTACACTCACATGTGCATGCCTACACCCACATTCTCACGCACACACACACACACACACAGATATGCTCACACATTCTCACGCACACACACACACAGATATGCTCACACATTCTCACACACACACACACACACACACAGATATGCTCACACATTCTCACGCACACACACACACACACACAGATATGCTCACACATTCTCACACACACACACACACACAGATATGCTCACACATTCTCACGCACACACACACACACACACAGATATGCTCACACATTCTCACACACACACGTACACACACACACACACAGATATGCTCACACATTCTCACACACATACACACACACACAGATATGCTCACACATTCTCACACACACACACACACACACAGATATGCTCACACATTCTCACGCACACACACACACACACAGATATGCTCACACATTCTCACACACACACGTACACACCCACACACACAGATATGCTCACACATTCTCACGCACACACACAGAAGGGTGAGATCTCTGGTGAGTCACTTCCTGTTCCTTTTAGCCGTGCTGTTTTGGCCAATCGGATGCCCAGTGAGGCACGACGCCCCCGATTGTTCAGAGTAACGGTGTTCTGCAGAGCAGACTGTTTGGAGATGGAAATGAAACCAGAAACACACCACGAGCTTTACAGAAACACAGATCAGATCTGTTCTCTGCGGCACCAGAACACACCGCAAGATTCAACACACCGCTTTCTCACTGAGAAGGGAAACCGTAGTAACGCCCTTTTGGTACAGCCAATCAGATCACAATAAACCGATCATACAAACTGTAACTTCTCTTTCCAGACCGACCTCTGTAGAGCGAGAGAGAGAGTCTGCCAATCACATCCACAGAACGACGACAGGGGGAGGAGAAACGTATTCGTCCGTTGTATCGAACATGCCCCCCCCTCGAACACGTCCCCCCCCTCGAACACGTCCCCCCTCGAACCGGTCTTCCTCGTTGCTGTACAGTACCTATGCATACTCTGAGCTCATTATTATTATTATTATTACATATTTTACACGTATATTTTAGTCTTTTTAATTATTACAATTCTGAATTTGAATTAGATTTGCACTTTTCCCAGCAGTGCCCCCCCACCACCCATTTCAGGTTTTCAGTTTGTCGTTATACACACACACACACACAAACATACGCACACACACAAACACACACACAAACATACATACACACACACACACACAAACATACACACACACACACACACACAAACATACGCACACACACACACAAACAAACACACTCTCACTCACAGACACACACACTCCCACAATGCCCCCCGGTTCTTCGTTCCCTGTGGCAGAACGCTCTGATTGGTCTAGCTCCACCCTCCGCCCATCTCATTACGCCGCTGTCATCGGGGGGTTTCCAGGGAAACGCTTGTTCAAAAGAACACGGCGGAAACGTCACAGTAGTCGGCGTGGAAACACTGCTGTGATTGGACGCACCTTGACAACCGTCTGGCAGCAACTTTGCCAGATAGTTTTCTTTTTTAACCAGCTTTTCACGGGACGGCTCAGTTGGCATGGTGGATGCTGATTGGCCGGGCTTGCATAAAGTGGAAGGAGATTGGCTGTGCTTGCATGGTGGATAGTGATTGGCTGTGTTGGGATTGGGATGGAGAATTGCTAGGGAACTGGTTGCTTGTGGTCATGTGATGGCCCCTTGTGAAAAAGTAATATATGTTAAATTATAAACTCCAAAATATAAAGAATATATTTTTTATATATGTCAAAATATAATACATATTTTAGAAAGTATAGGCTGTTGCTCTCATAATTTGTCTTGTGCGTACATGTTTATTGTAAAATATATTCTCCAGTGTATACATACCATTGCCCACATGAGATTGCCATTTTTCTATTTTGTAGTATATGCTTGTATATTTTGACATATATTCGATATATATTTTTAGAAACCATATTTTGTGTTTTTGGTTGCCATGGTAAAGAGCACTGTTATCCATGCCGGTCGCACCTTTGTTCCAACCGAATTTTAAAATCTCTCTTAAGTGTGTAAACACAGTGTGGGAGAGCCTGGCTCACCTGCAGTGTGTACTCATGCTATGGCTAGTATTAAATATATCGGGAAATGCTGACGTAATTTAAAACTCGGTCGATCCGTGTTTTTACCTTGTCATTTTCTGGTATATTATATTTTGTTTAATTATTATTTTCATTATGTCATTTTTATTAGTCTTCTTTTGTCTTTCTCTTTAAAAACATTTCTGGAAAAGTATTGTGTGAGACTTCTTGTGCTGGAACCACGTGACAGAGTTGTATAATGAGAGAGGCTAGGCGTGTCTTTGTTTGATTCATATGTGGACATCCAGTCTGTGGACAAATTATACAGTATTATCAAATAAAAGTGTAGAATGAACCTCTCTGGTCTGCCTCTGTTACTCACTGAATACCTGCAAACTGGCCTTGACTTGGAAAACACATTTCTTATGAAACAAAATAAATACTTAAGTACGATTTATTTAAAGAAGCCTCCAATCTGTTTTTGACGTCTTTCGGCGTGCGTGACGGCTGTTCGAGGTGAAGTGTCATTTATATCCGTTGAGATCGCACCTAGGCAACGGAAAGAGCAGCGTCACCCTCTAGAGAAGCGTTCACTTCTCCGTGTTAAATTCACGTTCCAGACGTAAAATCCACGAGCCGCGTCGGGAGCGCGCCCGTTGCGTCGGGAGGTCCCGCTGCGGTTTATCGCTCCAGATGGAACTCGTCAACGCCGTTCATTTCTCGTGAGCACACAGCGCCCCCGTGTGGGCAGATTTAAGGCGTGCTCTTCAAATGGTACAACGGTCTTTTTAAGGCCCTCAATGGACCTCAGTTCATGTGGTATACTGTTAGTGCCGCGGTCGAACCCGCTAATTACCGAGGCTGTTCGTTCGGCCGGGCTACGCACAGGCAGGCGGTGAGAGCAGGTGGGTGCTGCGCATTCCTGCTGGCTGAGCTGAGTTTCCCCTGTCATTGTCGTTGTAAAGCGTTTTGGGTACCTTGAAAGGCGCTATATAAATCCAATGCGCAATTCAATTCAATGGTGATGATGATGATGATGGTGATGATGATGATGATGTCAGTTACATGCGAGAAGCATGAAACTATTTACATTTTGGACTTTTGCAGCATTGAAACAGTCAACGCTCATGAAAATGTCCCCTTTCACAAAATAGAAGACTGTAAATTACTATTGGATCTGCACTGTGTGTGTGTGTGTGTGTGTGTCTGTGTCTGTGTCTGTGTGAGTGTCTGTGTGTATTTTTATTTTATTTTATTTTTATTTATTTTATTAGTTTATTTGTCAGGGACAATGCACATTAATAGACACTGAATGTTAAAAACAATACATTGTAAATGAGCCAGAATTAGCCAAGAGGCTAGTTTTCATCTGGAGTCCCTGGCCGGATGTTAAAAAGGCAACCTGAAATGTCAAATACAATACAATAAGAATGCAATAAAAACAAGCTATATGACAGACATAAGACATCAAGGCACATGGAACACATATTAACATACTGTTAAAATACCAAAATATACACATGCACTATACAGGAAAGAAACATACTCATGACAGGACATGACATACACATGCACTATACAGGAGAGAAACATGAAAGGACATGACAGGACAAACAATTGGGACAGAACAGTTGTTGGCTTGATGGCAATATGAGCATCTACTGTATTAATGTGTGCATGGTTGATTACTATTAATGAGCCATGATTTCAGGTGTGCAGTGAAGGTATGGTAAGTATTGAGATCCCTGATCTGTGTGGGTATTGAGTTCCAATCCTGTGATGCTTTAACTGAAAATGCTGAGCGGCTAAATGCACTGACTCTGTGTGGGACAATGCAGTCTCCTCGGGTGGAGGCTCTGGTTGTACGGCTGGTGCTTGATCTCTGTGTGATGTATGTATGAAGCGGAGGGGGTGCAGTATTATGTAGGATTTTGTAGAGGAGGCAGAGGTTTTTGAAAAGGATTAAATTTTCCCAGCTCAGAAGTTTGTATTTCTGTAAAATGAGACAGTGGTGATGTGAGTTTGGTTTCCGGTCCAGGACTTTAAGGCTCTGTTTGTACAGTGTTTCTAGTGGCTTGAGTGATGTTTTGTTGGCCTGTGCTACACTAGTTAAGCAGTATGTGAGATGGGAGACTATCATTGCGTTGAAGTACAGTTTGGCGGCATCGATGGTCATGGAATTTCTGATGAACCTATAGTTAGATAGACTGAACTTAACCTTGTGGCCTACTTTCTTGATGTGAGATTTGAAGGATAGATTTGAGTCAATGAGAATGCCCAGATACTTGTATTCATGGACTATCTGCAGTTTTCCTCCTGATATCATGACATCTGGGTCCGGGGTGGTGCATGGTTTTTTTTGTGAAGAACATGGCAACAGTTTTCGCAACATTGAGCTGGAGGCATGATTGTTCAAGCCACGTTGTTATGTGGCCCAATGCGTTGGAGAGTTTTGCTGCAGCTTGTTGCTTTGTGCTACCATGTGCATAGATCACTGTGTCGTCTGCGTATAACTGGATCTCCACGTGTGAGTGTGTGTGTGAGTGTGTCTTTCTCCCTGTACCTCTCTCCTTCTGTGTCCTACCTTACCTCTTCCCCTTTTTCACTCCATTCCTCTGTCTCTCTCTCTCTCCCTCTCCCTCTCCCTCTCCCTCTCCTCCCCCTCCCTCTCCCCCCCTCTCCCTCCCTCTCCCCTCTCCCTCTCCCCCTCCCCCCTCCCTCTCCTCCCCTCTCTCCCTCTCTCTCCCCCTCCCTCTCCCCCTCCCTCTCTCCCCCCTCCCCCTCTCTCTCTCCCTCTCCCTCTCCCTCTCCTGTGGTAGTGACTGTGTTCACGGCTGTGGAGTGTGGTGGATGTGTGGATGTCCCTGCTAGACAGTGGCAGATCCTGGCTTAGGCAACATAGGCAGTCGCCTAGGGCGGACGCCGGCAAGGAGCGCACGCGCACAGCTCTCCGTATACAGACACCGACGCGCGCTCACTTCACCCTCGCTCACCTGCGCAGCGCTACAGCGCTATGCTAGCGTCGGGCAGGCATTCGTCCCACTGCTTCTGCTGTCTGTCAGCCTGTGACATCTCCTAGTCCTCACCTGCTAGAAGCCCAGAGTGAGGGAGGGGTGGAGGTCAATAGCGCCTCTCAACTCACACTGTATAGTAAAAGCTAATCAATGAAATCACAAAATAACATTGCACCCAAATGCGCCCCTGCTCTCGTAACACACACAAGCACATTGAAATAATATCTCAATATACAGCTGTATTTTTGCCTGGTTTAAAATATAATGATAAATCAAAACGAGTCTGTACACCACCAAGGTAAAATGGTTTAGCATTGATGGGCAATCGTTTAATCACACAAGCAATCGTGTCACACACACAGTGAGGTAAGTTGCCAAAATGAAAAGATCAAAGCCTTCGGGATTTCAGTTTAGAAAAAAGAAAAGAAGAGGAGAAAAGGGCCAAAGATAAAGGTATGTGTTATGTCATCTCATCATGAACATTGTTAATCGTGCTAGCTAGGTATTGCATCAATTGCTATACTAAAGTTAATGCTAGCTAGTAGCTCAAGCATTTCGCTAACATTACACTGGCTATAATGACGCTGAACTTTCTCTAAAAAACGCCTTTCTTGACTATCATCATGAACATTTTCTGTGATTTTTGGGGAGTAATAATAGCGCCATACTGCATCACAAGGAGCTTCCTACTAGCTAGTTAACACGCATATAATCCAGCTAAGCTAGCAGTAAAACAGCAGAAGCTATCTTAAGTCTGGTTTGTGCATAATGAACTTTGAGCCACATTGAGCCAGACTCAGCCAGTATTGAAAAGGTGTGCAACTCCGCTGTGTTCAATTTAGTTTTATTTGTGTGCACCTTCAATTTTTACATTAGTGTGCAATATGTTTCAGTGTTCTTATTTATTGTCTTGGACAGCACCTCCTTATTTTTGTCCCTTTTAAAAGAAGCATGCTATTTTTATTTATCTATGTATTGTTCAATTTAAATTATTTCTATGTATCTTGGATTTTGACAATTTAATATCTGTCTGCAATATTTTTCAGTATTTCTTTGCGGTGCCTATTGCGCAGAACATAGGTACTTGTTTTGCATGGCCTGCTGGGGGCAGTTTCCATTAATAATTAGAATATGAAATAAGATCCAGGTCGTAAAAGACTATTCTACACCCAATAATCATATTTCCATATGATTTTTTTGCGCTGCAAAATACCTGCCCGTGATCTCCGCAGTGGACGACAATGCCCACATTACAACACGTGGCCTATGCTAGATAACGTATCACACGTAGGCAAGTACTAGCAACGCGTTGTGGCCAAGGATATAGAGGGACGTTCAAAATAGTTTAAATCAAATGTTTTACATTGATTACGCCTAATCTAAAAATTAGCATGGCTGAATAATGCGTCAAGCAAAAGAAAAAATACATCATCAGGATAATCCACCACTGGCTAGCTCAGACGCAAACTGCAAACGCAAACTCTGTACTTCTAGCTAATTGTCATCACCACTGCCTACTTGCTCTGCACTGTATGCCCCTGCTTACTCCACTTAATAAAAAAAATACAAATAAATAAATAAAAACTAACCTTTTCCTCCCCAGTGTTACAGGTATGGTACGCAGCTGCCTGCAATGATGTCTATCGCTGTATTACTGCACTGATCTCTTGCGCTAACTATGATTGTTCTTACCATGTATTAATGCACATCTTGTAAGTCGCTCTGGATAAGAGCGTCTGCTAAATGCTTAAAATGTAAATGTAGTACGAATTATGTGTGTTTGAGTCAGTAGCGTAGCCACGGATGTGCCAGTGCCACCCAAACAGGCAGCTGGCACACCCAACTAATTTTGCAATCGCACAATAATCTTTTCGAGTCCGTCGGCTTTAACAGTCCTGACTGTAATATGAGATGGTTAAACTCAAAGGCGGGATTTTCCTGTCCGGCTCCACGCTCCAGTCTGGAAATCGTCTGCGACCATACTGGGGACGTGCAGTGCAAAGGCGGATCTATTGGTGTGCCTGCATGGGTGTGTCAGATTGACAGCTGGCCCACCCATTCAGATTCCTGAAAATAAATATTTTTTATAGGCCTAATACTTTTTTCTTTTAAAATATTTTTTTTGGATCAGGATATTGATAGAGAGAACTTCCCTTCACTAATTGAAGTAGCCTACTCGACAGCTGCCCTGCAGACATTTTCCCCAATAGGCTATTAACTGCCTGTTTAAGGGCAATGATACATTTTATCCGCAACAAATCGGATCCAGACACGCTTGAAATCATCAATGTTGAGTCTTGTTGACTGGACACTTGAACAACTTGACACTTTTGTCTTTTGAAAGAGAACTAGCTAACAGACACGTTGGATTACGATGACATTGGGCTATGAACCTCCTCAATTCAAAAACCAGACGACTCCGCCTTGTGTAGCCTAGAGCCGATAAGGTAGGCCAATACGGTTTCCTTTTTTTTAGTCTGGCCCGCCGTGGCATGGTTAGATTGCGGCCTCTGTGAGCGAGGGAGTTCTGAATCTGTGATGTAGGCCTTACTGTAGGTCTATGGTTATTTAATTTGTGGTTGTATTCCTGTCTGCGCACTAATGAGGGGCGGGCTATCTATAATAGATAATTTCCGTGTTTGACTCTGCATTTGTTTTTGACTCCCGAGTGCTTTGGTGCCGTATTATTCTGATCTCCTGTTAATGGTACGGTTGGTACCGTATTATTCTAATCTCCTGTTAATGACCATTATTGTTTACACCTCTGAGCTTGCCGATTCCAGTCTTGATTTGATCGGATCTCTCGGTTTTTTTATACCGGTTTCTGCTGACTACGTGTAGCTTATTTCTGCACTCGTTGAACTGTACCTTGTAGTAGTGGTTTGGTGCCTAACTGTAGGTGACAATAGCTAAACGGCATGTGTCACCTACAGTTCAGCACCAAACCTACTAACGACTATTATGTCTAGCTAGTTATCTAACTGCCTACGTTTATGCAAACGTGTGTGAATCATTTTTGAGGCCGTTGTTTTGTAGTTTTAGCAAATATTGTGTTAAGTGTGTGTCTATCCGTGTGGGTGAGCTTTGACCTGTGACCTTTGACCTGTGACCACTGCTCTTCTGTCCTGATGCAGTTGTTCCTTGTCTGGCGTGGATGGACTTGAAGAGTGCAGCCCATCGCCGCTCACCACAGAATTTGACTGAACTGGAACAGTTCTGCAAGGAAGAATGGGCAAATATTGCCCAATCTATGTGCGCAAAGCTGGTAGAGACATATCCAAACAGACCGATGGCTGTAATTAAAGCAAAAGGTGCCTCTACAAAGTATTAAATCAGGGGACTGATCACTTTTCCAACCCTGTTATTCTAGTTTTTCGGTTTTTAGAAGTTTACGGAGAGTTACATTTACATTTTAAGCATTTAGCAGATGCTCTTCTCCAGAGCGACTTACAAGATGTGCATAAATACATGGTAGGAACAATCATAGTATGCGCAAGAGATCAGTGCAGTAAAACAGCAATAGACATCATTGCAGGCAGCTGCATACCATACCTGTAACACTGGGGAGGAAAAGGTTAGTTTTTATTTATTTATTTGTATTTTTTATTATTAAGTGGAGTAAGCAGGGGCATACAGTGCAGAGCAAGTAGGCAGTGGTGATGACAATTAGCCGTCTTGATACGTGCCTGAGAGAGAGAGAGAGAGAGAGAGAGAGAGAGACAGAGAGACAGAGAGACAGAGAGACAGAGACAGAGACAGAGACAGAGACAGGTTTCAGTACGACTCTAATGGTACTATGAGCCTGACCAGGCTGCTCTTAACCTTACAGTACTATGAGCCTGACCAGGCTGCTCATAACCTTACAGCACTATGAGCCTGACCAGGCTGCTCATAACCTTACAGTACTATGAGCCTGACCAGGCTGCTCATAACCTTACAGCACTATGAGCCTGACCAGGCTGCTCTTAACCTTACAGTACTATGAGCCTGACCAGGCTGCTCATAACCTTACAGTACTATGAGCCTGACCAGGCTGCTCATAACCTTACAGTACTATGAGCCTGACCAGGCTGCTCATAACCTTACAGCACTATGAGCCTGACCAGGCTGCTCATAACCTTACAGTACTATGAGTCTGACAATCTGAGTGTGAGTGTGAGTGTGAGTGTGTGTGTGTGTGTGTGTGTGTGTGTGTGTGTGTGTGTGTGTGTGTGTGTGTGTGTGAGAGAGCCCGGAAGAGCACGCCTTAAATCTGCCCACACGGGGGCGCTGTGTGCTCACGAGAAATGAACGGCGTTGACGAGTTCCATCTAGAGCGATAAACCGCCTCCGGACCTCCCGACGCAGCGGGCGCGCTCCCGACGCAACGGGCGCGCTCCCCTCGCGCCTCGTGGATTTTACGTCTGGAACGTGAATTTAACACGGAGAAGTGAATGCTTCTCTAGAGGGTGACGCTGCTCTTTCCGTTGCCTAGGTGCGATCTCAAATGACACTTCACCTCGAACAGCCGTCACGCACGCCGAAAGACGTCAAAAACAGATTGGAGGCTTCTTTAAATAAATCGTACTTAAGTATTTATTTTGTTTCATAAGAAATGTGTTTTCCAAGTCAAGGCCAGTTTGCAGGTATTCAGTGAGTAACAGAGGCAGACCAGAGAGGTTCATTCTACACTTTTATTTGATAATACTGTATAATTTGTCCACAGACTGGATGTCCACATATGAATGAAACAAAGACACGCCTAGCCTCTCTCATTATACAACTCTGTCACGTGGTTCCAGCACAAGAAGTCTCACACAATACTTTTCCAGAAATGTTTTTAAAGACAAAGACAAAAGAAGACTAATAAAAATTACATGAAAAGTCAAGTCAAGTCAAGTCAAATTTATTTGTATAGCACATTTCATACACAAGGGCAATTCAAAGTGCTTTACATAAAATCAGTGCAAGACAAGCAGCAAAAGCAATGCATAGCACAAGTAGAATACAAAGAAATCAACATCATATCAGAACCTAACGTTCTAATAGGCTTCTTGAATTACAAAATCATTAACAATAAAATTAAATAAAATTAAGAATAGAAAAATACAAAGAAATCAACATCAAATCAGAACCTAACGTTCCAATAGGCTTCTTGAATTACAAAATCATTAACAATAAAATTAAATAAAATTAAGAATAGAAATTAGAAATAAAGGCTAACAGTCAATAAAAGTGCAGTAGTTTAGCAGCAGTTAAAGGCAGAAGTAAACATAAAGGTCTTTAGCTTAGTTTTAAAAATAGGCAGAGTTGGGGCAGATCTAAGGTCTTCCGGGAGCTTATTCCAGCTCTGTGTGGCATAGTAGCAGAAAGCGGCTTCACCATGCTTTGTTTTGGTCCTAGGAACAGTTAGCAGACCAGTCCCTGATGACCTAAGAGGTCTAGAGGGTTCATAGTGTAAAAGCAGTTCAGAGATGTATTCTGGGCCTGACCCGTTAAGAGATTTATACACTATTAGCAGTATTTTAAAGACTATTCTATGACACACTGGTAGCCAATGCAGAGATTTGAGAACTGGTGTAATGTGTTCAGCTTTCTTGGTTCTTGTTAAAACTCTAGCAGCAGCATTCTGAATGAGCTGTAGTTGTTTAATAGCTTTTTGGGGAGGCCTGAGAAAAGACTATTGCAGTAGTCTAACCTGCTAGAAATGAAAGCATGAATTAGTTTTTCTAGGTCTTGTTTGGACATATAGCCTCTAATTCTTGCTATGTTTTTCAGATGATAAAAGGCAGATTTTCTTATAGACTTGATGTGGGAGTTAAAGTTCAAATCAGAGTCAATAATAACGCCAAGATTTTTTACCTGGTCCTTTGGCTTCAGAGATAAGGATTCGAGATGTACAGTAGCTTTGAGCCTTTCTTCTTTAGCACCAAAGACAATTATCTCTGTTTTGTCTTTGTTTAGTTGGAGGAAGTTCTGGCACATCCAGTCATTTATTTGCTCGATGCACTGACACAGTGAGTCTATGGGAGCATAGCCATCCGATGAGAGGGCTATGTATAGTTGGGTGTCATCTGCATAGTTATGGTAAGCTATTTTGTTTTTTTGCATAATTAGGCTTAGTGGGAGCATATAAAGGTTAAATAAAACAGGACCTAGAATTGAACCTTGGGGTACCCCACATGTCATATTGGTTTGGTCAGATGTGTAATTGCCAATGGAAACAAAGTAGTTCCTGTCTTGCAGATAGGACCTGAACCACTCTAAGACCGTGCCTGAAAGCCCAACCCAGTTTTCCAGTCTGTCCAATAGAATTTCGTGGTCGACAGTATCAAAAGCAGCACTAAGGTCTAGTAGCACTAGAATTTAGATTTTGCCTAAATCAGTGTTCATTCGGATGTCATTTATAACCTTAGTGAGTGCGGTTTCAGTGCTGTGATGGGGTCGAAAACCTGATTGGTCATTAGAGGATAGGAAGTTGTTGAGTTGTTGGTAGACAATTTTTCGGGTATTTTGCTTATAAAGGGAAGATTTGATATTGGTCTGTAGTTGCTGATTACAGAGGAGTCAAGGCTACGCTTTTTAGCAGGGGGCTTAACAACTGCAGTTTTCAAAGATTTTGGAAAAATGCCTGTAAGAAGGGATGTATTAACTATCTGCAATAAGTCAGTCGCCAGGCAGCTATAAACATTTTTTAGAAAGCTTGTTGGCAGGGTGTCAAGGCAACACGATGAGGACTCGATGGTAATGTGGAGTTATTCGAAAGACGAAAGATCGTTGTTTCAAGTACGGCAATCTTCTGTAGATGGTTACAGCAGCTTTTACATGGCATTGTGTCCGTGTCGACTTACTCCCAGTCTCTGTGTCGGGCTAGCCTGGTTAGCTCCAATGCTAGTCCAATGCTAGTAGTGCTAGATGTGATTGGCAGACTCCCTCTCTCGCTCTACAGAGGTCGGTCTCGAAAGAGAAGTTACAGTTTGTAAGATCGGTTTATTGTGATCTGATTGGCTGTACCAAACGGGCGTTACTACGGTTTCCCTTCTCAGTGAGAAAGCAGTGTGTTGAATCTTGCGGTGTGTTCTGGTGCCGCAGAGAACAGATCTGATCTGTGTTTCTGTAAAGCTCGTGGTGTGTTTCTGTAAAGCTCGTGGTGTGTTTCTGTAAAGCCCGTGGTGTGTTTCTGTAAAGCTCGTGGTGTGTTTCTGTAAAGCTCGTGGTGTGTTTCTGTAAAGCTCGTGGTGTGTTTCTGTAAAGCTCGTGGTGTGTTTCTGTAAAGCTCGTGGTGTGTTTCTGTAAAGCTCGTGGTGTGTTTCTGGTTTCATTTCCATCTCCAAACAGCCTGCTCTGCAGAACACCGTTACTCTGAACAATCGGGGGCGTCGTGCCTCACTGGGCATCCGATTGGCCAAAACAGCACGGCTAAAAGGAACAGGAAGTGACTCACCAGAGATCTCACCCTTCTGTGTGTGTGCGTGAGAATGTGTGAGCATATCTGTGTGTGTGTGTGTGTGCGTGAGAATGTGTGAGCATATCTGTGTGTGTGGGTGTGTACGTGTGTGTGTGTGTGGGTGTGTACGTGTGTGTGTGTGGGTGTGTACGTGTGTGTGTGAGAATGTGTGAGCATATGTGCGTGAGAATGTGTGAGCATATCTGTGTGTGTGGGTGTAGGCATGCACATGTGAGTGTAGGTATGCCTGATTGTGCATCTGTACATGTGTGTATGTGTCGGTATATGCATGTGCATGTGCGTGTGTGTGTGTGTGTGTGTGTGTGTGTGTGTGTGTGTGTGTGTGTGTGTGTGTGTGTGTGTGTGTGTGTGTGTGTGTGCTTGCTACACTTCTTGTATATGTATGGGTGTGTGTGTGTGTGTGTGTGTATATATGTGTATGCTTGCTCAACACTTCTTGTATATGTATCCCTGCCTACTCATTTAATACTTTTTTTTTTTTTTTTTTTTTTAATCACTAACCTTTTCCTTCCCAGTGTTACAGGTATGGTATGCAGCTGCCTGCAATGATGTCTATCGCTGTATTACTGCACTGATCTCTTGCGCGAACTATGATTGTTCTTACCATGTATTAATGCACATCTTGTAAGTCGCTCTGGATAAGAGCGTCTGCTAAATGCTTAAAATGTGAATGTAATGTATGTGTGTGTGTGTGTATGTATGTGTGTGTGTGTGTGTGTGGGGGCGGGGGGAGAACAGGAGGGTGGGGAGGGCCTTGGCCTGCAGGAGACTCTGTTGATCTGGACTCCTTTGTATTTGGGGGGGGATTAAGCCCCCCCACCCACACAACTTCCTGGACTCCGCCTCCTCGAGGAAGTGACATCATCGCTTAACCGAGAGGCGCCTCTTGTTCTAGTAACTAAGAACGTGTTTCACTTTATTAGAATTATGTTTCTAAATCCTCTAATTCTTTATCTCTTTTATTGGTCTTGGTTTTTTTGGTTGCCTCTTCATTCATTCAATTATTTATTTACTTACTTATTTCTTAACTTTTTTTAAATATCTATTTTTTTTTTTGTGTCTTTTTCTTTGTTGTTGTTTTGTTCTTTTTAATCGGGCTGTGTGGTGGACGGCTTAGCGGTACCAGGAGCAGGAGCCATCAGCCCTCTTCATGCAGGATAAGTATTTGGCCTGGAGACCAGAGACCGTCACCCAGTCGGTCCAGAGGCACTCATCTGGAGCGCTGATAGGGCAGGGCAGCGAGATGCAGCTTGTGATCTGGGGGAGGGAGGGAGAGAGGGAGGAGAGAGGGGGGGAAGGAAAGAGGGAGGGAGGGAGGGAGGGAGGGAGGGAGGGAGGGAGAGGGGAGGGAAAGAGGGAGGGAGGGAGGGAGGGAGGGGCAGGTCACCACTGTGTGGACAAAACACCCTCAAAACACCTACTCCCTCCCTCTGTTCCCCCTCCACCTCTCCCTCTCCCTTCCCCTCCTCCCTCTCTCTCTATCCTCCCACCCCCCCTCTCTCCTCCCTCCTTCCCTCTCTCTCTCTCCTCCCACCCCCTCCCTCTCCTCCCTCCTTCCCTCCCTCCCTCCCTCCCTCCCTCTCTTCCCTCCCTCCCTCCCTCCCTCTCTTCTCCCTCCTCCCTCCCTCTCTCTCTGTCTCCCTCTCTCCCTCCTCTCCTCCCTCCTCCCTCTCCTCTCTCTCTCTCCTCCCTCTCTTTCTCTCTCTCTCTCCTCCCCTCCCTCTCTCCTCCCACCCCCTCTCTCTCCTCCCTCCCTCCCTCCCTCCCTCACCTTGCATTCACAGCCCCTCTGATATCTGTGGTCGAGGCCCCTCTTCTGTGCGGAGCTAATGGTATCCCAGGGCATGATGAGGTCACACAAGTTCACATGCATCTTACCATCCGCTTCTGGCCTACCTGTGGGAACGAGTGGCAAACAAAACACACCACTCACCACACGTCCATCACCACTCACCACACGTCTATCACCACTCACCACACTTACACCAGCATGGTACATCTACAAAACAGCAGACATCTCCGATCACCTAAGCTAAGCTACCTAACTTAGCAGTTAATGCAAGCAGTTGAGGTCTGTTGCTATTCTCCGATGTGCAGTTTTGCAAATGGAGTAGCCCCGAGGTTCTCCTGCCCTAACCAGCACCTCATACTGATCCAGGAACAGTTTAGCCGTGTAGCTCATAATGGATAAGGGTAGGATATGGCTAGGGGGGAATGCTGATCCCAGATCAGCTCCTGTGTGTAGCCCGGCTGAAGGAACAGCCTCAGTAATTAGCGGGTTTGACGGCGGCACAAACAGTAATCCAGTCCCACCCTGGCGGTCTCCTGCACGCACTGTGTAATTTACCCACGTGCTCCACCAACGCTGCATCTGTCTGGACCCCCAGACACGAGACCCGGTGTGAACAAAGCGCACAGACACTGCCTTTCTTCTGTGCCTCGGTTCACCTGCGTTTGTAAGATCCGCCTTCCTCCTCGTTCACTGTAAAACGCTTAGAGGTCTAGAAAAGCACTGTACAAATGTGATACAGGATAATGTGATCCAGGATAAGTTTCTAAGGGCCTCATTTAAATAAAACATTTCTCTCAAAAACTAAAAATGTAAGGAATTCAAAGTTTCACCAGGGCAAAGTCTGCCTGCGTGAGGGGCCTGCCTGCGTGAGGGGCCTGCCTGCGTGAGAGGCCTGCCTGCGTGATGGGCCTGCCTGCGTGAGGGGCCTGCCTGCGTGAGGGGCCTGCCTGCGTGAGGGGCCTGCCTGCGTGAGGGGCCTACCTGTGATGAGGTACTCATTTTTCCCGTTGGTTTCCAGAGTCACCCCACACATTGCTGAGGAGGAGTCAGTTAAGATTGCCTCGATGTCATGATCCGGGCCTTTGAACATCTGGAGACACAACACACAAGAGAGTCAGCACACACACACATATACACACACATATATACACGCACGCACACACACACACACACACACACATATACACACACACACACACACACACACATATACACATATACACACATGCACACACACGCACGCACGCACACACACACGCATGCATGCATGCACACACACACAGACACACAACTGTGTTCATCCACACACACACACATATACACACACACACCACACACACACACACGCACACACACACACAGACTGCTAGTCACGTGACTGGGAGACGGTCATGTGACAGCAGTAGCAGAGGTGGGAGACAGAGGCTGCATGGCCGATCAGAAACGCACTTAAGAGATGGCAAAAGGCGCTATATAGACGCAAGCCATCATCAGCATTACCGTTATTACTAAACGGTGTTACCTGGGGCAGGACAGAGGCACCTCTTACCTTGATCTGTTTGATGTCATACTGGATCGTCTTTATGGGGTAGCCATTGATATCGTTCTCAGAATCCACTTCCTGCACTGCGACAACCTTCGCCCTGATCACTATTGTGGGGGGGAGAGGGAGGGGGGCAGAGCACAGGTTAGCCCCCCCGCAGACACACCTCGATGACGTGGACAGTGGCTTAGCCTGACTCTGGATAGACCTGCAGGCACAGCGCATTCATAAGCACTTAAGTAGCAGGAATGGGGCTGAAGTGAACGGGACTTCTGCTGTGTTCATCCACACACACACACACACACACACACAACTGTGTTCATCCACACACACACACACACACACACACACACACACAACTGTGTTCATCCACACACACACACACACACACACACTGTGTTCATCCACACACACACACACACACACACACAGAGCTGTGTTCATCCACACACACACACACACACACACACACACACACAACTGTGTTCATCCACACACACACACACACACACACACACTCAGATGAGCTGTGTTCATCCATAAACTACAGGGCCCACAAAAATCATTCACACGCTTGTTGAGATGAGCAAAGGCGGCTGTACAATAGAAGCAACAGGTAGTGAGTTATACTCTATGCTCAAAAAAAAAAAAAAAAAAAAAAGCGAAATTATTTTTTTTTTCCCAAAACTGTTTATTTTAATTCACCCTCCCCACGAGTCCTCCGCCTGTTCTCTGGCGCAAGCCAATTTTCCTGAGCCGGCAGATCTGCCCCCTCCGAGACGGAACCCGACCATGGACGTACAATTTTTGTACAGGGATGCCCCTCCGCTCCTCAATGAGCTCGAGCCGGCTCACCCTCCCCCCTCCACCTGGGGCGGACAGCCAAACTCCCCCCCGATCAGGGGCTGATGACCAGGGCCGGTCTGGTAGAGACGGGTTTAGAACCGCATCCCTGACAGACAGCTCACACTCGTATCGGACCAGCCAAAATATGGTGCGTTAGACCGCTACGCCATCCGCCAGCATATTTTCTGTTATTCTGTTGGTTATTTTATTATGTTTAACCTCTTAACCGTCATCCCCTATTTTTGGCATTCACGCTTATTTAGACATACCCAAATATAACGTAGCTCAAGTACTGTGGTGGCCACATGCCTACATTTGGTCTCTCTTGAAAGGAAACGCATTGTAGTTTATAGGGGTGTAGCACGTGGGCACAACAAATCCCAAAGGACCGAAGAGCAATCAGAACTAGAAAAGTCTACTTTATTGCCTCGTGTAGAATATCATGTTTGAAAAGCAATTACAGTTTTTTTCAACTGCTAACATGCTTTGGTCAAAACTGAAGTCACATTTTCAAAACTCTTCACACAGTCAGCAAACCAGAAGTCTATGTGGACCAAACAATTAATCATTTTTCATTGCTTTCACACAAAATGCATTCAATGACCACATTTTCCAAAATCCATGAACTCTTTTCTCATTCATACTCCACCACCCGCAAAACACTATATATTTGCAGCACATTTTTCAAATGCTAACACACTGTTTTCAAAACTGTTAAAAACGCATTCAAAACAGAATTATGTCACAATGTGTGCAGCACTGTCCAATGATGGTTTGCTGTTACACAAACCACTCATTGGCCCCTACAATACAGAGAGGCTCATTTCTTTTCTGGATGACCTGCATAAATGACTTGTGCCAGCGGAGGAGAGAGGGGCAGGAAACTCCCTACCTTCATTGTTGTGTGGGATAATGTGGCATTCCACCACTCTGCTGCAGTCACAGACTGGTTTGCTGCACATCCCAGGATGTTAGTACTATTCCTGCCTCCATACTCCCCCTTCCTAAACCCCATAGAATAGTTTTTCTCTGCGTGGAGGTGGAAGGTGTATGACCACCGTCCACATGACCAGATGTCCTTACTGGATGCCATGAATGTGGGGTGTGGAGACATTTATCCTAAAGACTGCCAGGGTTGGATTAGACATTCCAAAAGATACTTTCCAAGATGCATCGCCAGAGAATACATAAGATGTGATGTTGATGAGAACTTGTAGCCAAATGCAGGAGAGAGGGAGAAGTAGAACCCTCACAGTACTGTACAGTATGAGTGATTATACTATACATGTTGTTGTTTTGTGATTATTATTCCAGCCCTGGAATTTGCTATTTTTTGTTTACATTTTTATTTTTCACAAGTAAATTACTATATGCAGAGATATAGAAAAAATAAACGATATTGAAGCAAATTTCTGCATTTCTGATTCATTGTTGTTACATATACTTTAGTACAGTCAATAAAGTGAAAAGGTGTTATTCTTATTCTATAATGAAATACTGATTTATGTGAAAAATCATTCAAACTTCAAAGATAAAAGTTCATAATTTATGTAATGCTCCCTGTTGTTAGTGTTTTTTAGGTTAGTGTGTTATGAGTGACAATGTATGCTTTCTGAGTGAGAATTGTTGCCTTATTTTGAGACATGTATGAAGTGTTTTGGTGGTTTGAGTGAGTTTTGGAAGTGAGATGAACTGTTTGGCCAAGACGCATGTTGGCAATGCAGACTGTATGAAGAGTTTTGAAAAAGTGTCATCAGTATTGACCGATGCTTGTTAGCAATTGAAAAAAACTGTAATAAGTCACGTTTCGTGATATACCTGTGCATGCCTTGTCTAATATGTCAACTACGATTTTGCAAAAAAAACAAAAAACATCTGGACCCAAGGACTCATGAACTAGAGGCCTTTCAGTGAGCGGTGTCACCGGTGGTCTCCAAGTGTCCCAAAACCTTTCCAAGGTGGCCAAATGATTTCTATTCACTTCTGTGACACTGAAAAACATACCAAGACGTTTTTATGACTATAAAACATGTTTCTATCACCCAACCCATTATGGATTGTTATTTTGCTCACAAAACAGATACTAATGTGATGGCTCCAAGTGTCTCCGAATGTCTCCAAGTGGCACAATTCACTTCTGTGAGACTGGGAATCACACTATAACATGCTGTTGCCTATGAGACACACACACCAAGTCAAAGTCAAGCCAAAGAGTTTGATAGCAATGACAGAAGTTTATTTTTTTCCCCCGCAAATGGTAAAAAAGTAACCAACAGGCATTTACCATTATCAACTTAATTAACTTAACTTAACGGTCCCTTCTTCGATCGGTGACTCATGCTTTTCTATGATGGGGTGTTAATGGGTTTTTGATGTATACAATTTTGTCCTTTGATGTACACTATGATATTTGAGGCATTGAATCGTGATTCTGTTATTACCGTGATTCAATCACAGAGCTTCAGATTTTTAAATGTGTTTGACAGGCTTCGGACTACATTTCCCATCAGCTCCCTCTGGGAAACATTCTGTGGCTTCTTTGCCAATTTTTGATGAAACCCCCCCTGTATAATTACATTACATTACAGGCATTTGGCAGACGCTCTTATCCAGAGCGACGTACAACAAAGTGTTAACCGTAGTCAAGAACAGTTTAGCTGAAAGCCACCCTAGTGGGAAGTACAATTCCTGGGTGCTAGGAGCAACCACATAGTTAAACTAGGACCCTGTAGGTAAATCTGTAGCCACAATTCAGAGGTAGCAATAAAGCAATCAATGCAGAATCAGCCATTGTGACAAGGGAGATAACGTGCCGGCCACAGACAGCCTATTGGTTAGGGAGCTGGGCTTGTACCCTTGGTACCTAACCCGAAGTGCCTCAGTAAATATCCAGCGGTATAAATAGACTGTATGTTAAATAAATGTAAACTGTGTAAGTCGCTCTGGATAAGAGCGTCCGCTAAATGTAAAAATATAAGAGAAGTTTCACAGTAAAACATGTATGGCAGTCAAGAGTGGAGAGGGGGATTTCAAAAGAAAGTACGGGTGATTATTTAGGATAAATATTTTTCGGGACTAAAAGCCGAAAGGGCCAGAAGCTCAAACGCCTCTGAAACCACACGGGCGGTTTATTACCGCGGCTTACAGTAGCCGCACGAGTTTGCGCTCACAATAGCGCACCGCCTTGACTTAGAAAATACATAACACGGACTCATTTCTGTGCTGATTCGGTTGTAGCACTGCATCGCTGAACCGAGCGTTGCCTTTTAAAAGGCGTTTAAACGCGCTCCGGCAGCATGCTTTCCCCGTGCAGGTCACGGTCACTTTCCCCGGGAGGAAAAGGCGCACTGGAACTCAAAACCATCGCAGTTTAAACCGGGGGGGCATGTTTGAGCCTGCTCATCCCTCACGCGCTCTCCTAACGTCGGGATGCTCCGGGGAGACGGATTCACAATTTAAATACTTTAATACTTAACAAAAACAAAAAACAGTAATAAACGAGAAAGAGAGAAGCGTGACAGAGTGGCTACGCAGGCTTTGACAGACAGGCAGGCTCTGACAGACAGGCAGGCTCTGATGACAGACAGGCAGGCTCTGATGACAGACAGACAGGCTCTGACTGACAGGCAGGTCTAGATTTAGTAGGCTATACTGTAATAATACACCTCCTCAAAATCCCAATTCACGGTATCTTCGCAAACAGGTCGAAATACATTTCCTGTCCACTATATGGACACGCCTACTGGATAATTGCTTTACCAGCGAATATAATTTCGAATAAACTGCTATGGATGGACAATATCCAAACAACAATGACGTCTTTGTTGAAATGCTTCGGGGTTGCTATAGCTGGCGTCACTCCGGCACGAGCGCATACGTGCTGAGCGCAGTCAGGCCAACACACCCCGCAAAGAGGTGTTAAAAAGCGTCCCAACTTCAGGCAGGGACACACGTATGGCTTCCAGGGCGCTTCTGTGCGAGTCGCCTACGTGCCGTGTGAGGAAAATATTTTCACAGCAGAAGAAAAGGGTAAACACGATTATTGTAAATATATGTATATATTTTTTTTTTTAAACCAACAACAACAAAAAACGAACTTATTTAGCTTGCCTGTTTGAGTGTAATTACAATTATAGGAGCGGGGCGAACTTCAAAGGGCAACGCAATACTCACTGCGGTAAAGTAGCCAGGCTAGCTTTTTAGAGATCTCAATCAACGACAGTACGGCTAAATTTCCGAGCACTATGGAGCATTTCAGCCCGTCAGCTACCTTGTAAACACTTATTCCATTCGCTTGGCCCCTGGTGTGGTCAAAATGACCCAGTGTACATATGGATCCAACATGCTAACCAATGACAGTCGCTACCTGCCTATGATCACTCATGCATTTCGTCTGCAACGCTAGCTAGCATTCACTACACCACACTTCGGCGCAGAAGTTCAAGCAGGCTACATAAACCTCAGCCGATCGGTTACAAAGAACGAATAGATCGCGACAAAACTACAGCCAATATACTGTTGTTAGTGTCGTTACAAATAAAAAGAAAACATTGCTTTTGCACTGTCATCATTCAACATCAAATCTGAGTGCGATAGCGACGAACCCAGCGAACTACATAGCTAGCTGCCTCGCTAATTATTGTACGTCATACGTGTACGTGTGCCTGGTGAGAGAGCAGACCGCTACACGTTGCAGAGTGCTCATGTAAAGCCCCTGTTCAATAAAGATAGCTGCGTCTACTACTTTGACCGTGACACCTCGCAGCTAGACACACACGCCCAGGGGCGTCGTAGGGGGAAAGGGGGACTGACTACCCAAGGGGAGGGCCCTTGAAAAGCCTGGAATGAAAGAAAAAAAAATTGTCTGCAATTTTACATTTCTAAGTAATTAGTGTCATTACTAAATTATATTGGCTGAATAAATAGCTTGAGAGACTGAACTTTGTATCCATAAAAATATTGGAGGCTCTCTGGGCCCCCTCCCGTCTTGAAAAGCGCAAATGGTTTAGTCCGTCCCCCTGCACTAAGTAGGTATGTTACAATTCCCGTGCGGAATAAAAGGTATCCAGGACGTTAATTTAACATTTTATCTTGTTTCTGGTTAAATTTCATTGAAATCTGTCGATGCGAAATGTGATATTTTTGTCCCGGAATGTGAGATATCTTTGCCCAAATGCTCACTGCCTGCCGTGGTTTTTGCCGTGTCGCGGCGTGTGCGCAACATGTAATTATGTGATTAATTGATTATGTAATGTAATTTCAGATAATTCAAATTAAGATATATCTTTTTTAGAATGCTTCAATCTGTAATTACTGAAAATGACATGCAATTATCTTTACTTTTAAGAAAGTTATGGGCATTTATGTTATTGAATCACAGCTTTTGTTTCAAGATCATTGAAAAACAATAGGGGTCAATATGGAAATGGTAAAGATTACCATAACTTCCTTAACTTAATATATGAGAGTGAATAAGGTATCAAATTCAGGCTAGATTTATAACATCTCAAATTTTTGTAACATGCCTACAATAAGATTCGTCCCCAAACACTGCTAATCACACTGGCTGGTGCTGATTCTGGAGCCCGCAAGTTTCAGTCAATCATGAAGAAAGTGAAGTCGGGGTATCAAAAAATAAAAGAAAGAGAAAAAAGGCAAACTGAGGGAAAACAACTGCTCACTAATTTCTTTCAAAAGAAAGGTAAGCAAATTGCTAACACTGTTTAAGAGTGGTTTAAGCTAATATCGGTACATTGTTTCGATTGAACTAGGACTGTCAACGTTAACGCATGCGATTAATTTCAAATGGATAACGCGTTAATTTTTTAAAAATCGCAATTAATCTCATTTCAGTTTCACTCTCTACTGGCTGAAAGCAATCGCAAATGCGGGAAAACATACTACTGGTGATGGTGAAATGCATTGAAACTTTGTTTTCTGAAGAGGCAGAGAGTACCAGTAGGGCTAGTGAAGAGGATGATGGAGGTGAAGAGAGCAATGAAAATGAAGGTTGCTCTGAGGGTAGTGAGAAAGATGAGGAGAAGACAGAGGAGGAAGTGGAAAAAAGTGAGGGGAATGCAGAAGGGTATTTACCAGAGGACCCAGGACTATGGCCAGAGAATCTTACTAATCTTACTAATTATTTGTTTAAATGTGGTATAAGCAGTTCATTAGCGATTACCCTAATAACCACTACAGATTCATGTGTATAGTTGCTGATTCAATCAAAAAATCAAAATGTTTTTAAAGATGCGTGAGAGGTATGGATCAAGAGGGGAAGGGGGCCCACAAGACTGCATATGTATAGGGCCCAGAATTGTGTGCTACGCCCCTGCACACGCGATTACAGAGGCACTCCGATGTGGTACTTACCTACGTCTGCGTCGCAGAAAGATTGTTGAGGATGACCAGGCCAGCAGCTGCAAGCTTCTGCGATTTCACTCACTCTCCAGAGCAGCAACACAGTCAGAGTGACAAAGAAACTACTTATTGTACAAGTCATTTTCCCCCGTAGTATTGTGTCTGTTTGTTCGTACAGGCGGAGATATATTTAAATAAAATGTTAAAGAATTAAAAAACGGAGCTGTCGCCCTATGAAGGTGTGGATCGTGAAGGAACGTGAATAGTCTACACGGAGTTCTCGTGTCCTCTGCGATCAGCCGGACACCTAGTCGGGGAGTTGCACTGAATTGCAATTCTAATTGATCCACCGGAATATAAACCTGCGGACAGATGCCGACGTGTGTTCATTCGCGCTTCCACGCCTTCTTTTTTTTTCTTTTTTTTAAATGCTTTTATTCGAAAATGATATCTTAACAATAAGGCACTCAATAAAATATAAAATATACAATCCAAGAGTACTTCGTTTTAAACACATATACAGAGAAGGATAAAGTAAGAAAAGAAAAATAAATGAATCATGAAATAATACATAATACATGAGTAAATACAAAATAAAAATATATTAATCAATAACAAAAATATAAATTACAATGTACAGAATAAATCAGATATACCCATCGTAAAAGTTTGAAATTTGTCTACACAAGTGTTACTTTTAAGACATTACACTGTTCAGAATATTACCTAATGATAAGTATAAATTCTTAGCATATTTGGAATTCATCATTTTCAGGGACTTATACACATATATAAACATATAGTTTAATTTCGTTATGAAAACATTTGAGGGGGTGGGGTCTTTATGAATTTTGCTTTGTGGATAAAGAATTTGGCTAAGCTTAACAAAACATTGATCATTAGGTCCACTTTTTTGTCTATTAATAACAAACCAAAAATAATATCTTTACGTTCTAAAATAGGTATTTCTATGTTTTTTTGGTTTAACCAATCCGTGAATTCTCTCCAGAATCTTTGTGTATGAGAGCATGAGACAAAGATGTGCTCTGTTGTTTCAATATTGCTTCTACAAAAAGTACATTCATTATTCTCAAAGCCAAATCTTAATCTTAAAAACTCGCTGGATGGATATAAATCATTCATTAATTTGTATTGAATTTCTTTTGCTTTGGGTGGGATTGGGTATTTGAAGAACTTTGTTCTCAGTTTAGATACTGTTGGTTGGTCGAAAATATTCAAGATGTTATTTCTACAAAACTGGGCAGGGTATAAATCATTTGTTAGAATACATCTTATGAATTGGTTTGAGCATCTTTTATCAAGAAGATTAATTCAATTTATAATCAGTGAGGGGAGATGAGACAGGGATTGAGAATACAATGCAATATTCTTGGCTAGGTTGAGGAATGTGCTGGGTATAGCTTTGATGAGAGAATTACATTCTTTTAGGTTGAAATCAAATTCATATTTATAACAAAAAACACGATAGGGTAATATATCTCCATTTGTATCTAAAAGGTCCATTATGCACCAAATCTTTTTATCCATCCAGTTCCTATAAAACAGAGATTTTCCTTTTTTAATTATATATCGCTTGTTCCATAATGGAGTATTATGGGGTGTAAAGTTATGATTGTAAAGTAATTTCCAGAAAAGTAAAACCTGTTGATGATATTTAGAAAGCTTAAGAGGCAATTTAATGACATTGTAGTCACATTTTAAAATAAATTCTATGCCACCCACCTTGTTAAATATATTTTGAGGGAATATGTGCCAGATACTACCAGGGGATTTAATACATTGTTTCAGCCAGTTCACTTTCAAGGTCCCATTCATACATTCAAAGTCTATAGCCTTTAGTCCACCTTCAGAGAGGTCTTTAACTGTGATAGCTTTTTTTCCTTCCTCACACACTACCGACATGCATTACCATGCACCTATTATATGTGGTTGTGTGTATTATGTTTTTGTGATGATATGTTAACTGCATCCCTGTATTGTGTCGTGATAATATGTGGATTGTCTGCTGTTGTCCATTTATGTATTTGTGCTGCAGAGTATAACATAATGTACCGAAAACAAATTCCACTTGGTCTTGTGGCTAATAAACCATCTATCTATCTATCTATACAATAACGGCTTTGAAGATTATGTAAAATGAAAAAGCCCATCGTCACCCACAACAGAGCAAACCGCCAAACAGTGCACCTGTCCCGACCTCACCTCGATATCAGAAATTATAATCCATTGTATCTATTTGAACAACATCAAAAATGAGTCGGTGTTAGAAGGGCACGAGCCGATGACGTTCAGACTCAGAATGGCATGACCCATAAACAAAAGGCAGCTTCGAGTCACCGGGTGCTTGTACATTACATTTACATCTGAAGCATTTAGCAGACGCTCTTATCCAGAGAGATTTACAAGATGTGCATTAATACATGGTAGGAACAATCATAGTACGCGCAAGAGATCAGTGCAGTAACACAGCGATAGACATCATTGCAGGCAGCTGCGTACCATACCTGTAACACTGGGAAGGAAAAGGTTAGTAATTTTTAATTTGTAATGTATTGTTTTAATTAAATGGAGTAAGCAGGGGTATATAACAAATAGGCAGTGGTGGTGACAACAAATAGGTGGCGTGTCGTGTTGACGGACAGCGCTTGTCGCAGGCGGCAGTGTTTCCATAATGGATAAGGAATTGGGCTTGAAATGCAAAGGTTGCTGGTTCAGTTCCCAGATGGGGCACTGCCGTTGTACCCTTGAGCTAAAGGTACTTAACCTGAATTGCTTCAGGGAAATATCCAGCTGTATAAATGGATTGTATGTAAACAAATGTGAAAACTGTGTAAATCGCTCTGGATAAGAGCATCTGCTAAATGCCTGTAATGTAATGTAATATGATTGCCCCCTCTGTAAAACTCGCTGCGTGCTCAATGCCTATCCACAGACAAGCAGCACCACCATACACTACTTTCCCGAAACATGTGGCTCATATAATTAAAACATCAACTGAAAATGAAGAGTCACTCAACAAACTGATAGGATGTAGGCCTATGGAATAATTAAAGCACTATCACTTGAGATAGACCTATTTTGAGAATCTGCACAGAGGAATCCCACAAAAAAGCATTTTAAATGTGACCAAAATATTATTACATTTTATCGATCAATCCGATATTGACAGCATTGAGGTATTGACAGCATTAGGGCCAAATTGCCCCCCAAAATAAGAACATCAAACCTGCACATTGAACATTCACTGTCATTAGCCTAATCTTATCTGTTGTGTTTGTGTTCTCGCCGTCCTGAAAATCTTGTTCTTGTTTGTTTCTAGTATCGCAGTGTTTAGTTATTCCGCTGAACATATTGACACCATACTGTGCGTACATTAAACAAAAAGTGGAACATAAAAATATTGGGTGCTTTATTCACTTCAAATGTTCACTTCTATTTGGCACAAAAGATTGTTCTACAAAATCTTTCAAAATGGTGTAGGGGTAAAGTATATGTCATGATTAAATTAAATGCAAGTATTTATTATGAACTGACTTTAAAAGGTCAGGATTATTAAACAGGAATTTCAGCAAATCCTGGAACTGCTTGAGAAATACTGCAGAGCCCCTGGAGGGGCTTCCCCAGCTTAGACCTGGTGAGAAGACATGATTAAAGAACTGGAGACCTGTGGCTTTATTGTGCACCGATTACAAAGTGCTTTCCAGGGCACTTTCAAATAGACTTAGAGACTATCTGGAACCATTGGTGCACATGGACCAGACTTACTGCGTTCCAGTAAGCTGATCATTGGCAATCTTTTTCTTGTTAGAGATATTTTAGATATATGTGAATTTGATGATATGGACCTTGGAATTCTATCTCTTGATCAAGAAAAGGCATTTGACAGAGTGGACCATGGCTATTTATTCTCTGTTCTTAAGGCTTTTGGTTTTGGGGAAGGGATCATATCATGGCTGGGCTTATTGTAGAGTGGGGCAACCTGCATGGTCAAGGTGGGAGGAGGGTTGAGCCGACCCATCTCAGTACAAAGGGGGATAAGACAGGGCTGTCCTATTTTGGGACAACTGTATAGCTTAGCTATAGAGCCTTTGCTATGCAGGCTGAGAAATAGGCTAAAAGGGCTTTCTCTACCAGGGATACAGCAGAGCCTTCCATTAATAGTGTCAGCATATGCTGATGATATCAATATTTTCATCACAGATCAGGGGGATGTACAGGCTTTGGTGGATAGTCTTGGGATTTATGAAAAGGTCTCATCTGCTAAGGTAAACTGGACTAAGTGTGAGGCCTTACAGGTGGGGAAGTGGAGAGAGAGGGCAGTGCCCAGTCTGCCTGCAGGTCTCCAGTGGGGAAGGAACGGATTGAGGGTACTAGGGGTTTACTTAGGTGCTCAGGGCTTTCAGAAGCAGAACTGGGAGGGTGTAGTGGAGAAGGTATGTGCTAAGTTGCTAAATGGAAATGGCTGCTACCCCAGTTGTCGTATAGGGGACGAGTTCTGGTTGCTAATAATTAGGTCGCCTCAACGCTGTGGCACAGAGTGGCTGTCTTACCTCCACCAAGGGGACTAATGGAGGAAGTTCAGAGATTACTGGTAAATTTCTTCTGGTCAGGTCAGCACTGGATACGTGCTGCTGCATTATACCTGTCAGTAGAGGAAGGAGGACAAGGTCTAATTGACATTAAATTGAAGATATTGGCTTTTAGAACAGCTCAGAGGCTGTTTTACCATTATGGTTTAAGGTGGCAGGATACTGCTGAGCTGCTTTTACAAAGAACTGGTCAGTTGGAGTACAGCAAACAACTGTTTTTGATTCGGTTGGAGGAAGCGGATCTTACTGGACTTACCCCATTTTACAGTTCTGTTCTGCAGGCATGGCAGGTCCTGAAGGCTACCAGAGACCATAATGCACCATCTGGATTGTGGCTGTTTGAGGAGCCACTATTTTACAACAGTTTGAAACACAGACTCTGTCTTCAGCAAGCCTACGGTCTGCCCTGCGTGAGGCGGGCTGTGTAAAATTAGGGCATCTAATGAAGGCCACACAAACAATGTTGGATGTCCAGGGAAAAAAGGCCTGTGGGGAAAAATGTAACTAGGCCTTGGGACAGGCCATTTTCAGCTTTACTGAATGAGTTGTTCCTGCTTCCACTAACAGGTCAAACAGTTTGTACCATCCTGTCAGGAAGAGATAAGTGTGTATCGCTGGAAGTGGGAGACAGCTCATGTCAAAGTATGAGAAACATTAAGATGTTTGGGTTGGAGAGCAGGAAATGTCAAGGTTGGTTCCCTGAGAATGAGTTTGATTATTGTGCTGTATAAATCATAATAGCACGGATGGAAAGTTGATACTGGGTGATGGGTGAGAGTTGCCCCATCCTAATGTATGCAAGAAATGTGTATGTTGGGAGGGTAAAACGTGTGTCTGGACCCATCAATCTCCCAATCAGTCTCCCACATTGGCTCCAATGGTTTTCTGTTTTTTTTATTCCCTCTGGAAAATGCCAATTGTGAAGCGCTGTGTGACAACCTGTTTGTAAATGGCGCTATACAAAAATAAAGATTGATTGATTGATTGATCAATAAAGGAGGGGTTTCAACCATGACCAATGGGTGAAACTCCAAAGGGCGATGGTC